>ML802535.1:124786-137182 GCA_009831015.1 Picea engelmannii | reverse complement strand
ATACATTTACATGGAAAAATGATTCACTATGGTACAAAGATCGCTTATATTTATGTAAGAACTCCCAACTCAAACAAAAGGTACTATTGGAATTGCACACCTCTCCAGTAGGAGGGTACTCGGGATTTTTGAAAACCTACCATTGAGTCAAGAAGGATTTTTTTTGGGATGGCCTTAAAACTCATATTCAAAGGTTTCTGGAAAAATATTTGGTTTGCCAACAAAATAAGGTGGAAAAAATTAAGACCCTGGGTCTTTTACAACCATTATCCATCCCAAGTCAGCGCTGGGAGGAGGTTTCCATGGATTTCATCACAGGGTTACCAAAGTCTGAAGGAAAGAATGTAATGATGGTGATTGTTGATAGACTAACCAAGTATGCACACTTTTGTGCACTCTCTCATCCCTTCAAATCTAGTACAATTTCCACCGCATTCATGGAGACAGTTAAAAAGCTACATTGCAGCACAAAGATTATTGTAAGTGACAGAGATCCCATATTCATTGGACATTTTTGGACAGAATTATTTTCTTCTTTGTGTACTCAATTGGCTCATAGCTCATCCTATCATCCTCAATCTGATGGATAAACTGAGATAGTGAAAAAATGTCTGGAAGGCTACCTTCATTGCTTTGTCTCTGATAAACAAACACAATGGTTCAAATGGTTACCCTTGGAAAAATGGTGGTATAACACTTCCTTTCATACTGCAACAAAGATGACACCATTTATGGCACTTTATGGATACCACCCTCCTTCCATCACTTCTTCTCTAAAATAAAAATCTAAGGTTCAAGCAGTGGAAGATCACATCAAGAATCAACAAGAAGTTCTCCAAATCTTAAAGGACAACCTGACCATGGCACAAAATCACATGAAAAAACAAGCAGATCAACATCGTAGTGAAAGAAGTTTTGAAGTAGGGGATTGGGTATTTTTAAGACTACAACCATAGAAACATATGTCCCTCAAGCAATCCAAGAAGGATAATAAATTATCACCAAAGTAATATGGCCCTTATAAGGTGTTGCAAAAGATTGGTACTATGGCATACAAATTGGAGTTGCCTACATCTTCACGAGTACACCTAGTTTTCCATGTTTCATGCTTAAAGAAGGTTATAGGTGACAATATCCCAGTTCAAACAATATTGCCAGAACTTGACGAGGAAGGAAAAATCATATTGGAGCCTGAAGCCATCACTGACATAAGAATTCGTCAGCTGAGGAATAGATCCATTTCAGAGTATCTCATTAAATGGAGGAAACTATCAACTAAAGATTCTACTTGGGAAGATGAGTCTTTTATACAGAAAATCTAGAGTTACTCAAGCATTGAAGACAACACTTGTCTCAAGGGGAGGAGCATGTTAATCCCTAATATTGGCTCATCACCCCTTAATTGGGCCATATTATATTAGTAATGTTATTTTATTTATGTCGACTTTAGGCCATTAGCTGTAATTATGCCTCCTAGTATCCTATATATACCAAGGAGATATTTTCATTTTGAATCATCTTGTACTTGAACATTTAAGTGGGATAAAAGGAGGTTTCCCCCTTGAAGAGGCTTATTATCTGAAATTATCTCTTTTTCAAGGTGTTGAGTACTTTTTCTGAGGTTTTTCTATGCTATATTGATATTTGGTTCTTAACACATGTTTCCATGAATGTGAATAATGTATTTCATGTCTCTTTTCTAAAGAAATATGTACATGATCATAACCATGTTATTGATTGACATCTGATTCAGGTAGAGATAGAGGGAGACTTTCAGGTCCAGCCAATGTGAATATTGGAGAGAAAAGTAAAAATGCTCTGGAATTGAGTTATAGAGCTGGTAAAAGTTTAGTGGACCTGCTACAGTCCTGAAGATGCTACTTGGGAGCATGAATATGCCATACAGGAGGAGTACCTGCAACATTTTGAATAAATTTTGAGATTTTGATCTATATTTTGTATATGCACTAAGGACAGTGCCAAAATAATGGGGAGGGGATGTAACACCCTGGGTTTTGAGCTTCATATTAAATAATATATTTTTTAATTGTTGAGAGGCTAGAGCGCCCAAACAATTAAAAGAGGCCATCTTGCATAAGACATGTAATGTTTTAATCATTATTAATAATAAATACATCTTTGATTGTTAGACGGACAAGGAACAAAGTTATAAGAGGTTGTGATTCCACAAGAGAGGGGGCTTGAGGGGTTATGCATTTATTTTATATTTTTAAATCACCCATTTTGTATAATGGAGGAAATCAGTTACGTGAGCTTCTTGGGGGAAGGCCAAGGGGTTCTTGATCCCCACGAATTGCATAAACTCGTCTCTGGTATTTTGGGGGGGTTCTCACGTTTTTTGGTTCTCTCATTCGTTGGTTCATCATTTGTTCTCTTTTCACTCCCATTATCGCTCTCGTTTTGTTGTTGGTCACTCCACCGTTCATGAATTCATTCATGCACCTGTTCACTGTCCACATCTCTCGTGGAGACTTCACTCCATTCACTCTTTCACGACACTCATCTTCCTCATTCATGTTTTTCTTGGGAAGGGGAAATGAACAATTGAAGAGAAACCATAGTTGTTTTGGCTGTAGAGACTGCTAGTGTAATCTGGCCATGAATCAAGACCTACAAGTCTGAGATGTGTGGTCTTTTATCCATATTTTCTCACAACTACGAGTCCTAAGAATCCTAGGATGGAGCTCTTGGACCATCGACACTGGAGCCCTGGAAGGAGAAGGACTTCCTAAGGGACTTCGTGGCAGAGAAGGGTGGGGTTTCATTCTCTTGGGTGTGCAAGCTGGGTAGAAGAGAGCTGGTGTACTTGGATTGTTGCGAGTGTTGGGAAGCCTATGAGAGATTGAGTGATGACTGGTTTGGGAAGCCGAGTAACACTCTAGAACCGTCCTTGTGGATTAATAGCTCTGTCTTGGGGGTGACATTGTTGTTGAGACTTGGAACAACATTGTTTGTGGTTGGGTGGAATGTCCTTGGTCTGTAGCCAGTCGATGGTTTTCTTTTATAAAATATAAGTGATCTATGTCATGGTATTATTTACCTATTTATTATTTATTTCATTATGCATTTATTTATCATTGAATTCAATATTTAGAATATGCATTCTTGTTGGTTATGGGTGTGCATGTCATTTAGTTCCTTTCTTTTATGCATCTTTATTAATTTCAAAGGTATCTGTAAGAGAAAGAATTATGAGATCAGACTTGAAGTAGAATAGCTCAACTTCTGGGTGGTTGGGTATATTACAGTCTATGATGTGGGTACAGTTATCACTCAGCACGGCCACCTCGTGGCTTATCATAGTGAGACGTCGTCATATGTCCTCGATAAGTACCCTAATTATGACAAATAATGTACTACATTGTGCAAGCATGCCGTTAGTGGAGGCATTACATTCTTGGGAATGAGAAAGTTATCCACACTGATCATAATTCATTGTAGTTCATGTAGAATGAGACAGTTATCCACATTGATCATAAGTTGTTGAAGTTCATGCAAACACAAGGAAAACTGCAGAATGAACGCCATCAAAAGTGGTCCACATATTTGCAGAAGTTCCACCTCAATATCAAGTATAAAATAGGAAGTACCATTTGAGTCTTTAATTTCCCCAACTAACCTCCAGTCGCGGAACTCACCAGAGTGCTTGATTATTGCATCCATGATACCTCTAGATGGCCCCACCTCTATGAGATAGATCCTGACTTCGCCAACACCTACAAGATGTTGGTAACAAACACAATTGTCACCAATTTCCATCTTTAGGATGGGTTTTTGTGCCATCTGTGCCATCTATGCATTCCATCAAGCAAGCGAGCGAATTTGATTTTAGAAGCCCACTACAATCGGGTGGAAGGACACTTCGGCATGGAAAATAGAGTGGCGGTGTTGCAATGACATTTCAACTGGATGAAACTTTGACAGGGTGTCAACAAGTATATTCGGTCCTACATTTCATGCACTATTGTCGAACTGGCCATTAAGAAACAAGGCCTATACACTCCTCTCCCTACTCCTGACAGGCCTTGAGAATCCATCTCAATGGACTACATGTTGAGCCTTATGTCCACCAAGTAGAGAAATGAATGTGTTTTTGTGGTTGTTGATCACTTTTCCAAGATGGCGATTATGGTTGTCTCTAAGACGAGCATCACAATGGAGGCCACTGCCAAGACCTTCTTTGAATGAGTGTGGGTCCACTTTCAAATCCCACAAACCATAATCTTATATTTGTACAGTCGGTTCCTCAGCACATTTTGGTCGAGCCTCTGGTCACTATTGGACACCAAGTTCAGCAAATCCACAACCTTCCACCCCGAGACAGATGGCCAAACCATGGTTGTCAACTAGATGATCATGCATGTCATGCACATGTACAATTCCAAGAACCCCTGCACCTGGGATGAGAGTATTCAATATGTTCAGCATAACTACAACAGAGCCATAAATATCTCAACCGACCACATCCCCTTTCAGGTGGGTTTTGGATTTCATCCATTGGGTCCCATGGATGTTTCACTACCCCTTACAGCCACCCAGGAAGACTCGTTGCATGCTTCAACTAGAGCTAAAAAATCCACCTAATTCATTGAGAGGATCCAACACATCTTCCAACAGGTTCAAAATATTTTACAGAAGTCCAATGCTAAGTACAAGCAGTGCCATGATCAACATCGGGTACCACACCAGTTTCAGGTGGGAGACAAAGTTTGGTTGGACTTGCAGAAACAACACTTGATAGGGATAGATTGGAAGCTTCATCCACTTTGTTATGGACCCTACACCATCACCAAGGTTGTGGGTGACAATTTGTTTGAGCTCAACCTTCCCCCATTCCTTGGGTTGCACCTAATATTCAATGTGGACCTCGTTCAACCTTATTTTCCACCATTATTAGACACCTCAGAGATACCATAATAGTTGACACCAACATATCTCAACCCTGACTACTTGGAACATGAATCCACTGATCAGATCATGGAAACACAGGTCAAGATTACTCTTGAGCAGAGGATCCAGCTTTATCGGATTGTCAAAGCAGAACAACTTCTGCACCAAGGCAAGTGGCTCACCCAGGGCTAAATTCAACAGAAATTTCCTCATTTGATGGGGGAAATCAACGAAATGGAGAACATTGCTTCCTAAGAAGGGAGGATTGATCTAGGAGGATCTTGGTGGCCACCCACCTTGTCCAACTGGCTCAATTTTTTTTTTTGGAAACTTACTATTTTTAGTAGTTTTTCGGTTTCTGAACTTCTCGGACCATTTTGAGGGCCTAAGCGATGCTTTTTCATGACCAAACACCTCAATGATAACTAAAGGCTCTATTTCCCCCCCTAAATGAAGCTATTCATCAATACATTTCCAACGAGCTATCATGCACCCTAAATGAAGATTGTATGAAAATGTTACAACCCTGGGAAGTTGATGTACTAACTTGACCCAATGGGGCCCACATGACTTTTGGCTCTTCATCTCGTAGGGTTAGTTTTTTGGATGTCTAGGGTTTTGGAATTCATTTTGATTCTAAAAAGGACTTCAGAGCCTCATTGTACTCATATTTTTGAAAATGATCAGAGCCATCATATCTCTTCTCAGAGATAACATGCCACCATTCTATAGGATTGTTTCAATCTGCATTTTACAGTTTCAACATATTTCTTATTTAGTATAAGTTTAGTTTTACTGTATCTCTTTTTTTATTCATTATGTCTCTGTGTTAATATTATAAATCTGTGTTTTCATTTCGTTCTTCTCATAAATCTGGATCATCGAATCAGAACAAGAAGAAGTTCCTTGAGAATGGAAACTTGTGCCAAGATGGCACCTTGGTTTTTTGGGCCTTTTGAAATTCTAGACAGAGTGAGACCTATAACATATAGACTAGCACTTCCTCCCATGGTAAAAGTGCATAATGTTTTCCATGTTTCATTGTTGAAGAATTATGTACATGATTATAATCATATAATTGACTGTTCTATGATTTAGGTGGAACCAGAGGGAGAATATTCGTGAGAACCACAATGCATACTAGATAGGAAAAAGATCACACTCATGAATATAACCATTTCCTAGGTCAAGGTGCAGTGGAAACACTTTGGTCCAGATGAAGCTACATGGGAATTGGAGGATGCCATGAAATATGAATACCCATTTGTGTTCACTGTTGTACATAAAAACCATAGTAGCAAGTTGGACACTAGGGTAATGTTCCTTTTAAGGGGGAGGGGATTGTAACACCCCTATTTCCCCCATATTGTAATTATTATTATTATTGTCAACAAGACTGTGGAAAAATTATTTCATGTGAATGTTGGAAAAACAACGAACATTTCTATAGAAGGTAATGTATATATTTTTCTATTAAATAAAATGAAATTTTGGCATGACTACTGAAAGAGGGTTTTCAAATAGATCATGATGCATGAGAGGGATGGTAAGGGGAACCAGTAATGGTGATATGACCCTACCATTTGGGTACTCTACTGGACATACAATGTGCAGACCCAAACAATATCCTGGCCTAGAAAACTTGAATACCAGTCACATTGGTAGTTGAGAAGTCTTCCTCAAGAGTCAATGAGGAGATGGGAAGAGTACCCATATGGAAAATTCATTATATTACCGATGAAATATTGAAGGAAAAGGCAAGAAAAGGAAGGAAAAACCATGGGTAGAGGGAAGAAGAGGAAAAACACTCAAATGGGTCTGAGGACCAAAAATGAAATAAGAAGAGTACGCAAGGCTCTCTAGTTTTGAAGAGATATGAGAAATAAGTTGTTATGGTTACATGAACACTTGGACATTGTTTTCTAATCAATATGATAAAAGGAGCTATAGGGATTGAGTGAATAATCCCAACAGGCTCCCTTGCTTGGTGGATAGAAAACTGGACTACCAGCCTCCTTTGGTAAAAGGAGAGTAACCTTTGTCCCTTTCTATTGAAAGTATTAAGAAGATTCCCTCTCAAGGCATCATGATCTAGCTATGGGGTGGCCAGTTGAGGAATACTCCAAGAGAAACGATGTCTATGGTTGGGTGGAAAAGGCAACCCTTTTCAACAGTTTCCAACTAAATTTCCAAATTTCAGATAAGTGTGATTCTGAGTTTATATTGTATTGATTGTTTTTTTTATAAAATGAGTTTTCTTGAGTTAAATGATGGAATGATTTTTTTATCTTGTTGAATGGTAAAAAATGTAACTTTGATGGCCAAAGTAGAATTCGAATATCATTTTATGTCAATGGTTTTTTGTCTAATCTTGTTTAGCTAAGGAGGACTATTATTAATGGGTTTTACATGAAATTTGGGGTAGAAGGAAAGTTGACATTCAATCTGACTCTATTTTCACTAAAAATCCAAAAGGATTTTCCAAGGATCAGGTCCATGAATACAAAGTCGGGATAGATTCTACATGACTGTTATGAATTCATCCATCCCTCGAAATCCCTTTTCATGTTATAGAATTCAAGTTTTATAAACGAAAGTCGCTTCCCTCAACCCACTTTACCATGTGACTTCGGGCCCAAAACCATAGGCCTAACCAAATCTCGGTTAATATTTAAGAGTGTAGCCCTTTGGGGCTTGTCAAAGTCCCATATGACCAGGATCCTAGAACCCTTTGCTACACTAAAAAATGAGCTAAGATTTCTGGGCTTCGAGACTTCAAAGGTACGGGACTCTAGAATGTTTGAACCTCACAACACTCTAATATTGTCAAAGGCTACCTAACGAAATGGTGACTGGAAAATTTGATTGAAAACTGTTGGTCTCTTATCCGTTACTATGGGATATGCCTTATCGTTAAACAGTCATCAAGATTTGAATGTGGGTTTTCCCTTCACCATTGATTATGATCAAAGATCAAAGGTGTGCTTCTCATCTTTGTCCTCTTCTGGATCCAATGCTGGGGATGCTACTGAAATAAGCTACTTGATCGGGCGAATGGAAAGAGTTCATGATTTTGAGACTTTGCAATTCTTGTCATTCCCAATGTTTCAACCTCTCCAAAGTATTACTCATTGAAGTGGTCATGAGGTATTGACTACCATTTTCTACCGGTTAATACTCCCACTTATTTTATCCTTCCACTGCTCTTAATCGAAAAATCGATAAATATCCTGAAGGATCTTATATCGACGGTTCATGGAGCTTCGAGGTTTCAAACTTCAGGATTTCGAGAGTGTGGGGTAGAACACAACTAGACCATGACCGAAGGCTGAAGTACGAAGTAAGGAAGTCTAGGGCTTCAGGATTTTGAGACTCCAAGGCTCTAGGAGATTCAAGGTTATAGGATAGTGTGTTAAACGCCGAAGTGCCAAAGCATCAAAGTTCTCTTGTTGTAGTGTCCAACTCTGATTGGACAGGCCCACATACGCCATTTTGATGTGGCGTGCCAGGATAGTTCCACGTGGTGTCATGGGATTGGTCATGAGTAGGTGTGGGAACCCTCCTCTTTTCAAGTCTAAACCATGTGTTAAGTGTGGATAAATCTCAACCATGAGATATAAGGGTGGATGGAACTCCACCATATATCCTAGAGTGGAAAGATACTTTGGGACTTTGGGTGAGAAGCTTTATACCTATGCAAGAACGACAAAGGGATGACGGCATGGTATCCAAGAAGAACTGGGGAGATATTTTCTATAACCCATCCTTCCACGACCACATTTTTTCCAGAGAATGATGGCATGGTTCACAATAATTCCATGTCAAATGGCATGAGAGAGGTGAATCCATGTGGCGAAGGGGATGGCCAATGACGCCCCAAAAAACTTCGAAAGACCATAACTTTCAAACCACAACTTAATTTTGAACAAGGTTATAGTCTTTGGAAATGATCCGGATTGTATGAGAAGAACAAAATGACTACATATTATTAATAGGTGCTTAACACAAAATAATAGAGATAAATTAAAATTGGTTTTCTATTCAATAAGGAAATAAGTTGAAACTGTAAAATGCAGCGGAAACAAGCTTGTTAGAATGGTGGCGGCTTATATCTGAGAAGAGATGTGACAACTGCACTCATTCGCAAGAAGATGGTTACAATGAGGCTCTGAAGGAATTTTCACAATAAAAATGAATGTCAAAAACCCTAGACATCCAAAAACCTAACCCTAGGAGATGAAGCGCCAAAAGTCATGTGGGCCCCGTTTGGGTAAGTTAGTACATTAACTTCCCGGGGTCGTAACTTTTGCATATGATCTCCATTTTAGGCATATGATATCCCATTGGAAAGGTATCGTCGAGGAGAATAATTTTGGGGTATAAATGATGCCTTTGGATATCATTGAGAATATCTATCCTAAAAAAACTTCATTTAGGCCCTCAAAATGGCCCCGAAAGTTAAAACTGCTAAAAATAGTAAATTGCCAAAATTGTCAAAAAACTGTTTTGAGCCAATTGGAAAAGGTGTGTGGCCACTGATATCCACTTGGATCAATCCTCCATCATTTGGAAGCAATTTTATCCATTGCATTGAGTTTCCCCATCAAATGAGGAAATTTTTGTTGAATTTGGCCCTGGGTGGGCCACTGGCCTTGGTGCAAGAGCTACCCTACTTTGACGACTCGATAAAGTTGGATCCTTTGTTGTTGAGTTCCCTTGATCTATGTGTCAGAAATATGATCAATGGATGACTGTTGTATGCAGTCAGGGTTGAGATTTTTTGGTGTCAGCTTCTCTGCTACGTCTGAGGTGTCCAATAATGGTCGAAAATAAGGGTGAAGGAGATCCATGTTGAACATTGGGTGCAGGCCAGGGAAAGGAGGAATGTTGAGCTCAAAATCATTATCCCCGCTCAAAATCATTATCCCCAATAGACTTGGTGATGGTGTATGGTCCATAATGGAGTGAGAGAAACTTCTGATGCGGTCTTGTAAGGCGTTCTTTCTGCAAGTGCAACCAAACTTTGTCGCCCACCTTAAACTTATGTGGCACCTGATGTTGATCATGGCACTGCTTGTACTTGTCATTGGACTTTTGTAGGATATCCTAAAACTATTGGCGGATGTGATGGATCTGCTCAACGAACCGGGTGGCTTTGTCAGCTTTAGTTGGAGTAGGAGATGATTTGGTCGAGGTGACCGCAAGGGGAAGTGTAACATCTATGGGACCCAATGGTTGGAATCCCAACCCCACCTGAAAGGATTTGTGGCTAGTTGAGCTATGCAGGGATCTGTTGTAGCTATGTTGAACATAAGGAAGGCTCTCATCCCATGTGCAAGGGTGCTTTGAATTATACATGTGAAGGATATGCACAATCATTCGATTTATGACGTCGGTTTGGGCATCTGTTTGGGGGTCGAAGGTCATGGATTTGGTGAGATTGGTGTCCAGAAGTGACCAGCGGCTTGACTAGAATGTGTTGAGAAATCGATTGTCCTGATCTGAGACAATGGTTTTTTGGATTCCAAAATGTACCCAGACTCGTTCAAAGAAGATCTTGACAGTGGCCTCTGTTGTGATGTTCTTCTTACAGGCAACCAGAATCGCCATCTTAAAAAAGAGATCAACAACCACAAAAACAAAGTCATTTCCCTACTTGGTGGATGGGAGGCCCGACATGTAGTCCATTGATATGGATTCCCATGGCCTGTCAGGAGTAGGAAGAGGGGTGTACAAGCCCTGTTTCTTAGTGTTCAGTTTGGCAATAGCATAGGTAGTGCGGGACCTAATATACTTGCTAACCTCCTCTCAAAGTTTTGGCCAGCAGAAATGTTTTTGTAGCATTGTCACTACCTTTTTGACACCGAAGTGTCCTACCACCTGACTGTAGTGGGCTTCCCAGATCAGCTTCACTTGCTCGCTTTATGGAACAACATAGAGATGGCCCAGACAACACAACAACCCATCCTAATGATGGAAATTATCGACAACTACATTTTCACCCAACATTTGGTAGGTGGTGGTGAAGTCCGAGTCTATCTCATAGAGTTGGGGCCATCCAGAGGTCTCATGGATGCAGGATGCTAGCACCATGGTGAGTGTTGGTTGTGGAGCCTAATTATCTTCTTGATTCAGAGGTCTTTTACTTTTAGTCGTGTTTATACCCCATGAAGTATTTACACCCGATAAGTATGTACACTCTTCCACGCGGGGCAGTGCAGATATAACGATAGAGATTATGTTAGGGTTTTTTTCCCTAGAAGGAAACCCTATTTTATGAGAGAAATGTATTGCGGCTATGATTGATGGTTAATATTGTATTCTGAGATAGGATGCCATGAGAGAAAGAAGAGGAAGTTACAATGGATTTGTTGTAGGTTGTATCCCTTCATATGTTGGATAATAATAAAGGAAGGACCTGGTATTTTCTCTGGTAGATGTAGCCCACACTGGGTGAACCACGTAAATCTGTGTCTCTATTGTATTGTGTATCTTCTATGTTTTGTTTCCGAATTTGTTTTATTTTATTGCTCCACGGTCCTGTTTTTATAACAACTAGTATCAGAGCGAAAGGTAACTAGCAGGAAAAGAGGGTTCCTAGTTCAAGTGGGAGCAATGTTGGAAGATGGAAAGTTTAGGGTCGAGAAATTTAACAGCCAAAACTACCAGTTATGGAAGATGCATATGGAAGAATATTTATATCAGTTGGATCTATTCCTACCATTAGGCGGAATAGCAAAGAAGCCAGTGGCTAAGAAGGAAAAATAATGGGAGATTCTTGATAGAAAGGCTCTAGGAATGATACGGCTGAGCTTGGCAATGTCGCTGGCTTTCAATATTTCCAAAGAAAAGACAATGAAGGGTTTGATGGATGCATTGGCCAAATTGTATGAAAAACCCTCGACGTCCAATAAGGTATTTCTAATGAAGAGATTATTTAATATGAAGATGTCAGAAGGTGGGTCTGTTGCATATCATTTAAATGATTTTAATACAGTTACTAATCAACTAAGTTCTGTAAAAGTGGACTTTGATGATGAGGTCAGGGCTCTTCTAACCTTGTGCTCATTGCTAGAAAGCTGGAACGGCTTGGTCATGGATGTAAGTAACTTTGTCTCTGGTTCAAATACTTTAAAATTTGATGATGTTGTTGGTGTTATCCTTAGTGAGGAAATTTGACGGAAAAGCACAGGTGAGACATCAGGAAATGCATTGAACATGGAGAACAGGGGAAGACAAAAGGATAGAGGAAAGGGTTTTGGGAACCGTGGGAATTCTAGGAAGGGCAGATCCAAATCTAGACTTGGAAAGATAGAGTGTTGGAATTGTGGGAAGAAAGGAAATCTGAAGAAAGACTGCAGAGCTCCAAAGAAACAAAGAGATGGACAACAGGAGAGAAATCAGGAAGCAAATGTAATAGGTGATGTGTTACAAGATGCTTTGATTCTTTCTGTAGATAATATTTTTGAGTCTTGGGTAGTAGAT
>ML802535.1:113914-124736 GCA_009831015.1 Picea engelmannii | reverse complement strand
AAGACGTGGAAGGTCATCAAAGGATCATTGGTGATAGCGAAAGGAGAGAAGGTAGGTACATTGTATTTATGTACTGGTAATACTGACTCTTCTATATCTTTAGCTTCTATAGGAGTGGATACAACACTGTGGCATCATAGGATTGGATACATGAGTGAGAAGGGGATGCAAATACTTCACAAAAGAAATTTGTTGCCAGATCTTAAACAAATTGATTTGGACTTCTGTGAGCATTGTGTTTATGGAAAACAAAAGAGAGTCAGATTTCTTAGAGTCGGAAAAGAAAATAAGAGTGAAATGTTAGATCTTGTGCATACATATGTATGGGAACTATCTCAAGTATCATCTCTTGGTGGCTCTCATTATTATATTGCTTTTATTGATGATGCAACTAGAAAAACTTGGGTTTATTGCATTCGACAAAAATCTGATGTTTTTGATACTTTTAAGAAATGGAAAGCTTTGGTTGAGAATGAGACAGGAAAAAAGTTGAAGTGTCTTAGATCAGATAATGGAGGTTAATATTGCAGCAAGGAGTTTGATGATTACTGTTCATACCATGGGATTCGTAGAGAGAAGAAAGTTTCAAGAACACCACAAGAAAATGGTGTGTCAAAAAGCATGAATAGGACAATTGTGGAGTGTGCAAGGAGTATGAGATTGCATGCTGGTTTTCCCTTACAGTTTTGGGCAGATGCTGTAGATACTACTATTTACTTAATAAATAGAGGACCTTCAAGCTCTTTGGATGGTAGAATTCCAAAGGAGGAATGGATAGGAAAAAAGGTAAACTATTCTTTTTTGAAAACTTTCGGTTGTGAAGAATGTGTCTATATTGATAAAGAAAATAGAACAAAGATTGAGGCAAAATCCAAGAAGTGTACCTTTATTTGATATGGTGTTAATGATTTTGGTTATCGCTTATGCGATTATGAAAATAACAAAATCATTAGGAGTAGATATGTCATATTCAATGAGAAGGTCATGTACAAAGATTAGTTGCAGGGAAAGAAACAAGAAAAAGAAAAACAAGAATACACAGTGCTTAATGAGATCACTGAAAAAGAAATTCCAAAGGAACCAGAAAATCAAAATGTACAACAACAGGAGTAGCAGGTACCTCAAACACCTGCAAGTGTTTTTAAAAAATCTACCAGGTTAAGTATACCCCCCGAACGATACTCTCCTTCATTGTATTATTTATTGTTGACTGATTCTAGTGAACCAAAATGTTATGAAGAGGCAATGCAGGTAGACACCAAAAGGAAGTGCGAGAAAGGCATGAAAGAGGAAATGGATTCCTTGGTAAATAACCATACTTGGGACTTGGTTCATTTGCCTGTAGGAAAAAGAGCATTGCAGAATAAATGAGTTTACAAGTTGAAGGAAGAAGATGGAGGAGAAAAGCAGTACAAGGCTAGACTTGTTGTAAAGGGGTTTTCACAAAAGAAAGGTATAGATTTTGATGAAATATTTTCTCCTGTTGTTAAAATGACTTCAATTAGAACTATTTTAAGTCTTGTGGTAGTAGAATGTTTGCATCTTGAACAGTTAGATGTAAAAACAACTTTTCTCCATGGGGATTTGGAGGAAGAGATTTATATGCAATAGCCACAGGGGTATGAGGTCAAAGGGAAGGAGAATTTGGTATGCAGGTTGAAGAAGAGCTTATATGGCCTAAAGAAAGCTCCAAGGAAGTGGTATCTGAAGTTTGACAGGTTTATGACAAAATAGGGTTATAGTAGATGTCATTCTGATCACTGTGTTTATTTTAAAAAGCTAGAAAATGGAAGCTTTATTATCTTGCTATTATATGTAGATGAGCTGCTTGTTGCAGGGTCTAATATGCAAGATATAAATGTGCTCAGGAAGAAATTAGCCAATTCATTTGCGATGAAGGATTTGGGTGCTGCAAAGAAAATCCTTGGTATGAGAATAACAAGAGACAGGAAAAATCGCAAACTGACATTGTCTCAGGGTGAGTACACAGAGAAGGTGTTGGAGAAATTTAGAATGCAAAATGAAAAACCAGTTAGTACACCTTTGGCCAGCCATTTAAAATTAACTAAGGAAATGTGTCCCAAGACACAGGAGGAGATAGAATACATGTCCAAGGTCCCATATTCATCATCAGTTGGCAGCTTGATGTATGCAATGGTTTTTACAAGACCAAATATTGCACATGCAATGGGAGTTGTGAGAAAATATATGAACAATCCAGGTAAAGAAAATTGGGAGGCAGTAAAGTGGATTCTTAGATACTTGAGAGGTACTGCTAATCATGCATTATGTTTTGGAGGTTCATAAATTGTTCTACAAGGATATGTTGATTCATATATGGTAGGTCATAAAGATAGAAGGAGGATTACCACAGGGTATGTGTTTACTATAGGTGGAATAACAGTAAGTTGGATTTCAAAACTACAAAAGGTTGTTGCACTTTCAACAACAGAGGCAGAGTATGTTGTTGCTACAGAGGCTAGTAAAGAGATGATTTGGTTACAGAGATTTATGGAGGAGTTGGGAAATAAGCAAGAGAATAACATGTTGTATTGTGACAGTGAGAGTGCCATTCATCTTGCAAAGAACTCAGCATTCCATTCAAAGAATAAGCATATATAGTTGAGGTACCACTTCATACGATCCACCTTGGAAGATGGACATTTGAATTTGGAAAAGATACACACTAGCCAGAATCCTATAGACATGTTAACAAAGGGAGTAACCAAGGAGAAACTGAGTTCCTCCTTAGTTTCAGTTGGTCTTCAAGAATGAAGATGAAGATGAGAAATTTTCCATGTCCAAGAAAGTTCAGAGTCCATCATATACAACAATGGTGGAGTTGTTGAGATCAGTCTCCAAGTGGGAGATTGTTGGTTGTGGAGCTTGATTATCTTCCTGATTTAGAGGTCTTTTACTTGCAGCCGTGCTTATACCCCATGAAGTATTTACACCCCATAAGTATGTACACTCTTAAACATGGGGGAGTGCAGAGGGGGGGTACCCCCTCTGTGGGGTCCGGGGGGGCTATCCCCTCGGCTGGGGGGTCTGTGGGAAAGCGGGCCCCCAGAGGGGGTTTAAGGATGAAGCCCTCGAAGGAAAAATTGCCTTGTAAATGTATATTGTAATTTCATTGTAAATCCGGACCATTCATTATAAGGTCGTAGATCTAACGATAGAGATTATGTTAGGGTTTTTTGCCCTAAAAGACAACTCTCTTTTATAAGGGAAATGTATTGCGGCTATGATCGACGACGAATATTATATTCTGAGATAGGAGACTATGAGAGAAAGAAGAGGAAGTTACAATGGGTTTGTTGTAGGTTATATCCATTCATATGTTGGATAATAATAAAGGAAGGACTTGGCAATTTATCTGGTGGACGTAGCCCACACTGGATGAACCACGTAAATCTGTGTCTCTCTTGTATTGTGTATCTTATATGTTTTTTTTCTGCGTTTGTTTTATTTTATTGCTCCACGGTCCTATTTTTCTAACAGTGAGTACCACAACTGGCAATCTACTAAGGCAATCAACGACGTGATTGGTGCTTCCTGTTTTATACTTGATGTTGAGGTGGAATTGCTGCAAGTATGTGGACCACTTTTGATGGCGATCATTATGCAATTTTCCTTGTGTTTGCATGAAATGTAGTGGCTTATGATCAGTGTGGATGACTGTCTCCTTCCCAAGAATGTAATATCTCCACTTGCAACAGGATTGCACAATGGAGTACATTTCTTTGTCGTAAGTAGGGTACTTACAGACAACATCTGATAGTGTCTCACTATGATAGGCCACGGGGTGGATGTGCTGAGTGAGAACGATGCCCACCGCATAGTCTGAAGCATCTATCTCGATCTCAAAGGGTTGTTGCAGGTCTGGTAGTGAAAGTACTGGGGTTGAGCACAAGCACTGCTTCAAATCGTCGAATGCTTGTTGTTGGGACTAGCCCCATGCAAATTTCTCCTTACCACCACCCCTAGTTATTTGGCTAAGGGCCCATGCAATATGGGAGAATCCCAACACAAACCTGTGGTAGAAATTGGCAAGGCCCAAGAAGCTCTGAAGCTTGGTGAGTGTGGTTGGGGATGGCCATTCATGGATCACTTGGATCTTGGATGGATCCACATGTATGCCATGCTGATCAATTATGTAGCCTAGGTAATGGAGCCTGTCCATGCCGAAGGAGAATTTTTCCAAGTTGGAATATAGCTTGTGCTGCCGCAGGGTGTGCAGAACCTACTGAATATGCTACAAGTGATTGGCCCAAGTCTTGTTGTAAATGAGAATGTCATCCAGATACGCCACTACAAAAGTATTGATGAATGGTCATAGGATATCGTCCATCATCCTCATGAAAGTGGTTGGAGCACTTGTCAAACCAAAGGGCATGACCAACCATTCAAAAAGGCCTTCTTTCAACTTGAAGGTGGTTTTCCATACATCTGTCTATTCTATCGGAACCTTGTGGTAGCCAGACTTCAGATCAATCTTACTGAAGTATATGGACCACATGATTTGATCAAGGAGGTCATCGATTCGGGGAATTGGGTACCATTTTCTGACTGTGATTTTATTCAGAGCCTGGTAATCAATGCAGAGTCATCAGGTTCTATCTTTCTTCTGTACCAGCATGATTGGGCTCCCGCAAGGTGATGAGATGGGATGGATGTGCCCCTTGTGGAGAAATTATTGGATTTGTCTCTTGATCTCCTCTTTCTCTAACAGAGAACAATGATAGACTAGCCCATTGGGAAGCAGTGCAACAGGGGTCAGATCGATGGGGTGCTTGACCTGGTAGTGCAGAGGTACCCGGGTAGGTCAGGAGAAGATATTTGAGTATTCTTCCAAGACCTTATCTACTTGCTTCTGCTGTGTGAAGAGGTCTACCACAGAGAACCTCGATGTGGTTGTGATCTTTCTCTTATTCTAAGAGAGAATCACAAAGAAGAAAAACTTTCCCATCTGAGAGATGACCTTCCTACATTGCTTAGTAGAGATCAAGGAAATAGAACTAGGTGGGACTGCCTCGAGTATCCTGTACAATTTCTTCTTCAATGTAATAATAACACTACGAGGCCTAGAATAATATACAACATGATGTTTCCATAAACAAGTTTGGCCCATAAGAACATCAAAAACATCAAGAGGTGAAACATCACACAATACGTCATCTTTGAAGGGCTTGATGTCGTACGACAGTCGACACTGTTGGCTGACGCAAAGATCGCTTCCTTGGCGGAGCCATCCAATAGTGTAAGTTTGTGGGTACGATGTTTTAGGCAGGGCCAGCCACTTGAAAACCTCTGCTAAGATTAGGTTCTTCTGGCTACCACTATCCACGATGAAGTGCAGCGGGGTGCCTTTTACCCACATCTCTGAATGGAAGAGGCGTTCTCCTTCTTTTGGCTCATCTGGTTCACCGGGCTAGAACTTGGTGGTAGCAATGGTGGCACTAGGTTCCGCATCAATGATCCTTCTTCCCCTTTCTAGTTTTGGCTCAAAGTTCGAGCCCACATCTGATTCAGAGGCTTTCACTTTGACCACCAGTGACTACTTTGAGTATAATTCAACAGTGTTATGCCAAGGGCTCTTATGGAATTCGCACCACTTCCCCGTATCTTTCTTTGTCTTTCTGGTGTCCTTCTTTTCTTGCAGCTTGGACTGCTTGTCCTGATACTGTCCATATCTTCTCTATCCTTTTTTCTGTGGGTTGGGGCCGCCCTTTCCTGGCTTTTGCTGTGAGGGGTTCCTAGGCCCAAATTGTCGTTTCTTTTGTTTGAACTTATGCTTGATCTTGACGACATATTGGTAGGTTGCACCCAAGGATGAGATGTCCAAAAATTCAATTTCGGTATGAATGTATCTATGCAGAGCGTCACGATACTTGAGCACCATATGTCGCTCTGAATATTTGATACCAACCTTGGTGCGCAAAGTATGAAAGATATTCGTGAAATCTGGCACTTCTTAGTTTCTTTCTTGCCGCAGTGTGGTCCATTTGGTATACAAGTTGTCATAACTTTCGACATGGTAGTATTGTTTCTTAATAGCATCCCTGAAAGAATCCTAGGTGGTCGTGACTGTAAATAATGAGGGTTCCTCTATTTCCTTTTTCTCACAAAAAGTTTCCCACCAATCTTTGACATGGGGAACGGCTTTGAGGAGTGCAAAAGTAATCTTTTCTCTATTCGAAAAGTTATGGACAGAAAAATACCCTTCTAGTAGATTCAACCACTTGTCTACAGCATCTGTGTCTATATGACCTTCAAATATAGGAATATCGAAGTTTATTTGTACCTTGAAGGGGGTGGCACCTCCGCTTGAAGAAGATGTGTCACCTATTGGTAGCCGCCGAAGGATTTGTGTGAAACTATCCATCATCTTGTTCCTTTGTTGCGTGAGGGCTTCCTCAATCAACAATTTGAAAGGATCCCCTGTCCCATCATCTTTATTTTCTCCTTCCATGAGAGGTCGCTTGGGTGTGCGAGAGATTTTGTCCTCAAGAGAAACAAGCTCGAGACCCTACTCTTTGTACTCTGACCTCATTGCAGACATGCATTAAGACGACAAGGAGCAGTCCACTCTGATACCACTGATCCATATTTTATGAGTATAACGAAATGATTACAGATTATTAATAGGTGCTTAACACAAAATAACAGAGATACGGTAAAATTGGTTTTATATTCAATAAAGAAATAAGTTGAAACTGTAAAATGCAGTGGAAACAAGCTTGCGGGAATGGTGGTGGCTTATAGAAGAGATGTGACAGCTGTGCTCATTCACAAGAAGATGATTACAATGAGGCTCTGAAGGCCTTTTCATAATAAACAATAATTCCAAAAACCCTAGACATCCAAAAACCTAACCCTAGGAGATGAAGCGCCAAAAGTCATGTGGGCCCCACTTGGGTAAGTTAGTACATCAACTTCCCGGGGTCGTAACTTTTGCATACGATCTTCATTTTAGGCGTATGATAGTCTGTTGGAAAGGTATTTTCAAGGAGATTCATTTTGGGGGTTCAATCATTCATTCAAATATTACTAAGAAGCTCGATCGTGAAAAACCTTCATTTAGGCCCTCAAAATGGTCCCGAAAGTTAAAAGTACTAAAAACAGTAAATTGTCAAAATTGTCATAAAATTGTTTTGAGCTAGTTGGAAAAGATGGGTGGCCACTGATATCTACTTGGATCAGGAAATATCTCAGTGAGCACAAGACAATGGTATCCTCATCTGAGAAATTCAAGGAGTTGAAGGAAAGTAGAAAATTTATACCTGAACCATTAAAAAGAGAACTTAGAAGGTCGGGTGTGTGACACATAGGCATTATTAAAATAAATGATGCAACACATTGACACCAACCTCTACACGAATAAAAGTAACTTTGATATTATGAATAAAAGTAACTTTGATATTATGGTAATTTACATATGTAGAAAAAATCATTTGTTGGTTGATGATGAGTCTGCGTAATGTCTGTAGAACTGATATGTAGGACTATGTGTCCTTGTCACGCCTAAAAGAAGTACATATTTGGTGAACATTATTATGGCGAGTGGAGTTTCATTAGATGCCTTCTTACTCTACAAAAATATTTCTTTATAAGAATTTGATTTATGAATATAGATTCAATTCGATAACACAATTGCTCTAGGAGCACATGAAAATGATAAGGCATAGAAATTTGATGATTTGAAGAGGTGAAATCAATCTTTTGTGGAAATAACAATAGATTGGTCATACCTAAGTTATAAATAAAATAAAGCTCTTCTCTAAGATGATTACGTGTTAACCTATTGCATATAATGGACAAGTATTTTAATCTAAGCCATTTGAAGAAACCAGCTGAGTAGGGTATGTTACCAAGTATGAATGCACACAAGCTCTCAAGTGATCATAGCTCTACCCATTGTACACTGAAATGGGACGTTCCTTAGAAGATCCAAATATCAAAGCAAAGGAAAATCAAACGCACAGTCTTTATAATTTCCAAGGTAAGGTTCCAGTAGTCACGAGGGATAGTTTGCATGGTAAGACGTGCGTACACTCTTTCAGTTTGGGGAGAGGTCACCAGTTCAAGCCTGGCTTCTTCGAGTTCCTTGAGCTGCTATAATTCTCTATTGTTTAAATTGCATTTATAAATAAGATCAACTTCTTAAAATACTTACTCAAATATACAAATTCAACAATTTCTCATCAAATTTAATCCAAAATTAAATAAATAATATAAAAAAATAAATAAAAACAATTAAACATTCAAACAAATTTTTCTCTTTTACAGACTTTTCTCTTTGTATTATTTGGTAAGTGTTTTTCCTGCAAATATCTTTCCCTGAAAGAACCCTGGTCAAATTGCTTAATGATTAAAAAAAGGTTATTTTCGATAATCCCATTGCATCTGTTCACGATTCTAGTCTGAAATTTGACCTGGATCCAGAGATAAGCCAAGGTTTCGATTTTGTGATTTTTTCTCTTTCCAAATTTAATTTCTGAGATTTTTGCCCTTTATTTTGTTTTATAAGTTTTTGTTTTTATTTTTTATTTTGTTCTATAAGTTATGTTTTTTATTTTTATATATTTGTTGTGTTTTTATTTTTTATTTTTTAAACTCTGCTGTATTTATGAATTCATTAGATAATCATGTTTACTTTTTTATTTTTATTAAATATAATTAAAAAAATATTAAATTAACTTATTAATTGATCCTGAATATAATTTAACAAATCCAAACAAGATTACTTTAATTTTAACATTTATCTTTGCATTATTAATTTTTTACATTTTACAATGATAATACTTATAGTTATATTATGTATTGGCATGGACACCAACTATTTAACATTTACTTTTTAATTTTTATCTTAAAGGTTTCAAAAATGAACACGCAACCATTTAACATTTACTTTTTAATTTTTACCTTATGGGTTTCAAAAATGGACACAACCATTTAACAATTACTTTTTAATTTTTGCCTTACAAAATTCTAACACCACGGAAAGGACGGAGAGTAGTGGATTAGCTAGGGTAATAATATGAACTCCCTTTTACTCTTTCAATCAAATAGTATTCAATTTTATTCAAATTTGAGAGGTAGTTGATATCCGTCATTTGGAAATTGGAAGTTTAATTCTACTATCAATCTGGATGATGTCTTTGTTTTATTCATACTGTGACTTTTTGCAGCTAATGGCAATAATGCATAACAATTGAAACATGCTTGGATTGAAACGAAGAAGTTGACAATGCAACGTGCTAAACAAATCAAGGCGGTGTTGAAAAACTCCAAGTAATATTAAGTGAAAAGTCCAGGTTCAATTTAAATGGACAAGATACTCTTGATAATTTTTTAGGTGATATCATTCTAAATGTTTTTTCCTAAAACAATAATAGAAAGGCAAACTCAAAAAATTTAAAGGTTGTATTCCTAGATATTTGAAGTCCTAGGAATGCTATGAAGTGCTAGAGATTTGGGTTGTGAAGTAACATTTGGTTTTATTAAGGGAGTGAATGTTTTAAATATTTATATCATATAATGCATTATATTGTTAAAAACATGTCACAACATCATTGATGTGTTTAGAGGTTTTGACAAATGGTTTTGTTTACACCAAATTAATGGATTCTAGAATCTAAATCTGTTTCAAAACATTATTTTGATTAAAAAAATTTAGAACCAAAACCAACTTCAAAATAATGTTTTGTTTAAAAACTTAAATTTGATTAAAAACCTAAATAAGCTTGAAAATATTGTTACTTTCAATATCATCCACATTTCAATTTATCACTTTATTAGATTAGTTTCTCAATGCTATTTTTCTCCAAAAGGTTCTTTGAACAATGTCAATGTTGATAATGAAAAACTAGTACACTTACTTTATAACCATAAAACCAATGAAAAAGAACAATTACTTTTTTGGATTTTGTAAACGGTGCATTGCATAAACTGTTATGCTATTTTGCTCAAAACTTTAAATTGTCTTTATTAAAAAATCAAAAGACAATAATAATTTTTTTGGGATTCAATAATGAAAGAATTTTTTTGGTTTTTTGAAGTCTCATCTCCCTATATGGTGTATTGGGCATAATTTCACAATGATTAATTAAATTTAAAAAAAAAATGCTATCTCAAAAACTTCACTTTTTGTCATTTCCAACTTTACAGTTGTTGCTCATTATATTTAGATTCACTCTCAGTTTAATACTATTCCGATGAATTATTCCTCCGTTGTGCAATTCAGCCATGTGCATATGGGTGTATTCCTGCGTTGTTTTATATACTAAAGTCAACATCACATCAATTCCACCATGTCCATGTGGGTGTAGCTCTTTATTGTTTCTTTGATTTCTAAAGCGAGTATCACAACAATTCTTATAATACCCTAAACATTAATACTATTAATGTATTATCACATTATTACTATTAGGGTGATTATAATTAGGTAGGTAAGTTTATCTTATTTTATTTCATTAGGGTTAGGGTTTTTAATTAGGAATAATGTTTTATTAATATTTTATTAATATATTACAAAATAATGTTTAATAATAATGTATTATTGTTTAGTAATAATATGATTAACTAAAAATAATTATATTTAAGAAAAATGTAATTATATATATTCATCGACATTATTTTTCACTTTTCAAAATTAATGCGGTCAATAAACTTATATTAACAATATTTTACTTAAATATAATTGTTATTAGTAAGTAAGTAACTAAAATTATAACAATTGATTAAGTTGATTTTTTTTTTTTCCATTTATATTTTATAAATAAATTTTGTCTATGTGGGTGGGGGGGCACCCACATATGTG
>ML802535.1:98552-113607 GCA_009831015.1 Picea engelmannii | reverse complement strand
GGGGGGGGGGGCATTAATAGAAATTCTTTAATAAAGAATTTCTATTAATGCTCCCCCCCCACCCACATATGTATTACTTATTACATGTAATATGTAATACTTATTACATGTAATACGTAATACATATTACATGTAATACGTAATACATATTACATGTAATATGTAATACATATTACATGTAATATGTAATACATATTACATGTTATATACATATTACATGTAATATACATATTACATGTAATACATATTACATGTAATATGTAATTTTTTTGAAAGAGATCCAAATATAAAATTTAGAAATTTTACTTTTAAAAACTCATGGTCATAAGTAATTATTTAATTTTTATTTTTCAAATTCTCATATATAAATATTATTTATAATGATATTGATAATCTACCATGTTGAACATAATTTCAAAAAATTGCAGAGAATTTGCACATGCACATCCATGTACTCTTAAATGTATGAACGAATCTATTTTTTGTAGTCCGCAACTCTCACTTCGACGAAAAATTCGATCAGGAGAATTTTTTTTAACGTTGATAGACCATGTGAAGAGGAGGGATTATAGTTAAATATGGAGTTGAAGTAGGATAACTTTTGGCTTTTCTTGTCACCTTTAAGAGAAAGTAAACTAGGGTAAACACATAGAAAGAACCGACTTCTATTATTTATGGTTTCTCTAATCACTAATAAACAATTGATTGATTCACTTTGTGGATCCATCAAAGTTTTTTTGATTTTTTTTCCATAGAAGTATTTTTTAGTCGGGAAAATGGTGGTTTTCCTATGAAATCTGCAATCTTGTTTTCAACATGGCTCATATGTATGATACGATGAATCTACGATCAATAAAGTTGAAATGTGAAATAAATCTGATTCAAATGAACGTTTTTGACGGTGTATAACTTACAACCCTTCTATAATATAAAGGATTACATGTTAGAATAGTTGTATTGTATAGTATTATTGGATCTTTGGCAGTGAACAACACTATAACATTGTATTAAATGGGATTTTCATGTTATTTGTTGGAAAAACTCTAGAAGGGAGAGTTGTAACGGTTCTGATGGTTAGATGGTTACGACCAAAAAATGATGTACAACAGGTAAAATATTTATTCATTTTTTTAAGGCATCAGGAAAATAACGTCAACAATAAAGTCATAGTGACATAACTTGATGATATCATAATGAATGAATTTCACCCGACACATAAACATAAATAGCATAACAGTTATTACATCGTGAATCTTGAAGCAAATTACGAACATTTAATCCGATAAAGAATATAAATGACTACCCTCTCATCCTACTCTGCAATGGTTAGGACCTCTAGGACACATAAGTAATGATCAAGCCCAGGTTCCCATCGATTTTGATCATTTAAGGTCTCAGGGATGACGACTGTTCTGAAGAACAAGAAGGTGTCTACATCCCACCCGACACAATCAAATCCAAGTCGACTAAGCTAAATAACATCATCAACGATCATCTAGGTGAAAAAGAATTCAAATAAACCATCATATGTAACATAAAGTTCCATGGTGCAAGAGAACTTAAATACTAAATCCATTTAACAACAACATAAGTCGAGGTGCAATAATCTACTTATTTAAATTTTTGGGCAACAACAAACATTACTTAATCTCCAACGAGTAAATCATTCATCAAATTAAAATAATCAATATCATCATCAAAGTAAGCACATGACCCAATGCCAGGTTAACATATTCACTTATTGATCAATACGCGCAATGATCCAATCATAAGGAATCATACTGCCACATTGTTACAAGTGCAATAGTAAACTAAGGTGTAAATATAAACAAATTCTAAACTATCATTCATGACATAAAATACATTGCGCTAAAAGTCCAAAACTTAAACTATCATACATTATATGAAATCTATAAAAAAAAAAACAATCTAATCAATCAAACTAAACTAATAATCGACATAGGATAACTACTTTCAATACTTTTTAATTGCGCAAAAGTCTAATATCTAACCATCATAAAAATTCACAAGATAAAGAAGCCAAACTCTACCATCATCATTAACACATGAAAACTTGGTGCGCGTAAGGAGTCCACATCCCATGTTGAAATTAAGCACGGGCCTTCAACTCAACGATTAATCAATACTTATTTTATTCAATCGAGAATTGTCCCTTTTAATTAACCTCAAGATCCCTAGGTTGTCTTTATCCACTAACAGGCTTTATTCGGGAATAATATTATCATTCACTTTTGCGCGCCAGGGATACTATGTCCATTCTAGCAATTGATGGTGGGAGTAAGTGTTAGGATCATAGTGGCTTAATCATAGAAGAAGGTTTTAAACCAAGCACCTTTACAATAAACTGAATTAAAATTGAAATCTGAATTAACATTGTAAATTGAAATACATTCTTAGTTATATTGCCACTGAATTTAAAAGTAACTACATTATATTCTATAGTATAATTGTGACCCGAATTAGAAATTTAACTGGAATATAATTTTAAAAAGGAAATACACTGAATTAAAATTTAACCGTAATATAAATTCAACCGATTTATATCCTGACTTATAATTGCATATGACATTATAATTCCAAATTTATAATTGCAAAAGGAATTAGAATTAAACTGGAAAATCATTCAACTGAATTCTATTATGAGTTATAGATTACATCTGACATCATAATTCTAATTCTATAATTGCAAACGGAATTAGAATTAAACTGGAAAATCATAGAATTATAGAATTAAAATTATAATGTCATTCAACTGAATTCTATTATGAGTTAGAGATTGCATCTGACATCATAATTCTAATTCTATAATTGCAAACAGAATTAGAATTAAACTGGAAAAACATTCAACTGAATTCTATTATGAGTTATATATTGCATCTGACATTATAATTATAATTATATAATTGCAAACGGAATTAGAAATTAAACTGGAATAACATTCAACTGAAATATAAACCGAAGTGTAATTTCAGCGATTCACTCAGCCACTGAAAAGGGACATGCGGATTAAGAAGGAAGAAGATCGTGGTTTTTAATTGGGGTGTCAACAGTAAAACACATCCATCCTTCCACGCAAGCTGGCGTAGTTTTAAAAACCAACGAATCCCATGCGGGAAAACGCTGGGTGAAAGAAACCCAAGATGAAAACGCCTAGCAAAGATAATTAAAGTCTGAGGGATAATCAAATTTCAAGGAAGACTACGCAAAATAATCTTCCCACCAAAGTAAAAAAGACTCGAGTGGGTGAAAACGAGTGTGAGTGGAGGAAACTGGGAATAAATCTGAGCGCAGAAGAAGAAGTTGAGTGGGTAAAAATGCAGAGAATTTAACTCAATTCCTGAGTTAATGGAGACCACCAATTTCGCTGGAAAGACAAAAGGATGAGTCCAGGGACCACAGATTCACATAAAAGATGCTAGCAGTATACTAAATCCCTGTTGTGTGCATTACAGTTGAACCTCAAAATCCGAATGTCAGAATTTGAATCACCTTGGGCAGAGTTTTGTTAGGATCCAAGAAAAGGAAAACTCTTAGCAAGAGTTTAAACTGGTGGAGGATAGAGAAAAAAAATGCAAGCACTGACTTTTAGTTGTGTAAAAGAAAACAAAAACTCCAGGCCTCTTCCTTATTACACGCGTCGACTATCACGTTTTACTGTGTAAAAAGAACCAAACGTCAGGCCTCAGCTGGAAGGAAAATACAAGAAACCTCAAGGGTAATGGGAGTGTATTGAGTGCGAAAGGGTGGAAACGTTGTGTAAGGTGCACTAGTGATGAGAAAAAAAAACAATAATGGATAAAATGTAGAGTGCCCTTATCTCGACGTTGGGCAAGAGTAAATCATGGTTGTTGGGCAGGAAGAGATGAAAGCTCTGTACAACTCAGAGGACATGAGGCACCTAAGAGAATGGTTTACGAAAGGAAGATGAAATACGGGCCAAAACATATGTATAATTCCAAAAGTTCTAGAAGTGATGGATCGTGAACGCTAAACATATGCTTAGTAGATAGTACATACTTAAGAGTTTGGGTATTATAGGCGAGTGATAACAATCTCAACACTTGCACAATCTCAACACTAAGAGAAGTTAACCAGTATGGTTACAAAAATAATAAACTATTAAAACAAAAAGGGTAGGTAAGCTAAGAAATCTCCTTTCCCATTGCCTTAAATACATGCTAATACATGTTAACAGGTTTGTATTTAAAACCATCCACCCCAACCATGAAGGTAAGTAATCAGAGATGGCGAGAAACTAGTCCATAGCTAGAATGGGTAAGTGTGAACTTTATAACCTACAATCACTAAAGAGAAGCAAGTACTCATACAAGTGGTATGTGGCTTTGCAACATAAACCGACAGATTCCTAAACAAGACATAATAGTTTCACAAATTCTTTCACATACATCCCAATCCAAAAACCATTATCGATTTCTGCAACGTTAAATCCACATACAAATTTTTAACTACCTTAAAATGTAAATTTTTAACATGCGTATCGTATCCGAAGACGAAGAATCCGAATTGGTTGTCTCACGCTTGCGCTCCATCTAACTCCTTCTTGCTAACCGTTGAGACCTCACCGGTACCTCCCATCTAACGCTAGGGGTACTCTTCTTCCCCCTAAGCCCCCCGAGCCGCAAAGGGGCCACACACACAAACCAAATAAATATAGCTCTCAGCTCGCCTCACAAGGTCGAGCTACCACTCTCTATCCAAGCTGAGTATCCTGACTCCCACGAGAAAAACCAGTCAAGATAAAAATCTGGAAGCATAACCTTACGCATACTAGTCATGATCCATTCCCCTCATCTATCATTTCTTTTATATATTTATCTTAGTGACTAGTTGCCAAAATGCACATTAAATCTTTTTTATTAATTTTTTATTAGGAAAATTCTCCCCCGTACACTTGTCACCCGATCCCTTAGTTTCACCATAAATTCATTTAATTAATTAAATTAATTTTCCAATTTTCCTCACCCACCTAAAAGCGTTCCTAAAAGCGCTCATTGATGTCCCTTTATTCCTTCACATTCTCTTAATGATTGATGTCTTTCTTAAATCTTAGTTGAGTTCGAATTTGGAAAGTTCTCTAGAATATAATCCCTTCTATGTTCCACATTCCTTTTGCAATTAAGTTTCCCCTTTTTGTTCTAAGTTCTAAATTAACAAGTTTTGCACATAGCCAACAATTAATTTTTTTGGTTAAATTATTTCTCCTTTAATTTTTAAATTTGATTTTTCTTCAACCCCGCTTTATTAATTTATTAATTAGTTTTAATTCTTATCCCCGAATTAGACCTATGTTCTAATTTCAACTAGGCTTAGAAAAATTGTTTTTAAGGGAAATTTATAATTATTAAACTTTACTCATTCAAAATATATTTTAAGGTTGACCAAGTCAAAATGAGATATTGTTTTCTAGGTACCTAGGTTCATTGACTCACAAGTGTTAAAAACTGTGACATGCCCTTCAGGACACACTACGTGCTCGAAGGGTAACACTCGTCTTCATTCATATTTCATTTATATGACGTGCCCTTCAAGACACACTACGTGCTCCAAGGGTGTCACTCACCTTTTGAATGATTTTGGTAGATGTCCATCCCTTCGAGTCAATACTTCATCAGGCGACCTTGTGGGAGACTAAGGGCCTCTAAGGAATGAGGACCCTGCCTTATTACGCGCCCTTTAAAATCTTCGTGAGAGACTGTCTCAATATTCCCTCACGACATCGTGGATCTCTCGAACTAGGTAATCATTAACCTACAGTTCGAGCCATGACGAGAGTTCTAGTAGGATGTGGAAGGGAGACTACCACACCTCTCCCTTAATATATCTGGTTGTCGTGCATGACCCATTTACTCCAAATGTGAGTCCAAATAGCAAGCAATCATCAGCCTGCATCCATCAACGAAACATGTCAGCGATCCATAATCATCATTATACTATATCAGTCATATGTCACATATGTATTAACAAAAATACTCAAACCATACATAGTCCACTCCCTAACTTCATCTGGATTCCAAGGAGGTCCATCGATGCTATCAAAATCCTCAATCTGTCAAGATTCCTTCACACTCAGGAGAAACCAGTCAATAGCACATGTCTATACATAATAACATAACATAACATCATAAATCACAATCTCATCATCATAATCAATAAGCAAAGCAGTAAATCATATAATGAACCAGATCACTTGCACGCAAGTGTCCTTAAAGAATAAGTCAGCCCAGGTGCATGCAAAAGATAGATGTTACAAGAGTCCAAATTCTCATTATTGTTGTGAAATTTTATAAACGCTTCAAATTGTTTTTGTGAAAATCTATAAATACAATTTAATACAATGTTTTATGTGTGATTATTGGCACAAGGGTAGACCCAGAGTTCAACTCTAACAATGCACCAAAAATCCCTAACTACTGGCCCTTTCCGCAACACCTGCGAAGCAGATGCAGTCTCACCCGAAGTAGCAATAGCGGGTTGCAGGAAACAAGTGTCTACAACCAAAGGAAATGCAAATTGGATCCAGAACAAGAACACACGTCAACCTAGTTATTCTTTATCTGCTTTAAGCATACTGCCCAAGTTGTATCTTACCCGAAGTAGCAATAGCGGGTTGCAGGAAACAAGTGTCTACAACCAAAGGAAATGCAAATTGGATCCAAAACAAGAACACACATCAACCTAGTTATTCTTTATCTGGTTTAAGCATACTTCCCAAGTTGTATCTTAGATCTAACACAATGTTGCAATAACAAAATAACATAAAGAAAAAGAACACAACGTCAATCACAAAGAACAAGAAGATATATGTGGTTCAACCTCTCCCTAGGGCTACGTCCATAGATCTGTGTTTCTTGATATTGTATGAAATCATACAATTCTATCTGCGTACTTAGCTTGAAGATCTCTCTCTCTTTCTCTCTTCTCTTTCTCTCCTCCCTATGCACCCAGCTGCAGGGTTGATCTTCACACCCAACTGAAGATCTTACAATACAAAATACTTTCACACACATCACTTCTTTCTCACACAACAATAATTACTCAATCACAAAAATAACAATGAACTCAGAACGAACCTTTTCTCACCCTTCTTGATCTTTATTTATACATTACAATGACTCTCGGGAAACCTTAGGCTGAAACCTAGGTGTCAAAACCCTAAATAACAAAACCCTAGGTCTCTAAAACCCTAGGTCAACTTGACCCACATTTTTAGGGCTTTGTCAGCCTCTCTTTCCTTCTTTCCCACGAGGTGATCCAAAGCATCCGTTAGTGGATTGTTTTTCTTGATGTGTTGTCCACGATCCATCTTCCTTGTTGATCTATATTCCTTGATATTTTCTTTGAACGACTTTCTTTCTCTTACTTTGCTCCTTATTTTCTACTTCTTTGACCCCTTCGACCCAATCTTAGTCAATGTGTCTTTCGTGCAGTTCACACTTCATATTTTCTTTTCCTTTTTCTTCGCCTTCTTACTCAATCCATAACCAATGGCCAATAGGCCCCCAACACTCACATGTGACTCGTCCTGATTCACTTCAGGTCTAAATATTCTGTTGTACTTCGACTTCAAACTACGTGGAGCAGCCTGAACTCTCTACTCTGTCCCTCTCTTCCTTGTGAAGAATATCTTTTCTGTGCTTGGTACATAGTTTCAACTGCACCCGGTACCTAGACCCTTCTTCTTATTCTTTTACTGAGAGTTGCAAGGAAGCTGGTTGTCATAATATAGTTTCAACCAACTCCCATTCATCAGACCTTCCTTCCATTCTCCATTCAAAGTATTCAACTGCGCAACTCCTCCTTATGTAACATAGGCAAACTCATATGGCCCAATCCAATGTGTCTTGAAATTTCCTAGATGCTTCATGAACTTGTTGTCATATACCAATACAAGATCTCCTTGATTAAATGATTTCTTCTTGATATGTCTATCGTGATAGGCCTTTTCTCGTTCCTTTTGTACCTGCTGATGAAATCTAGAAATAAATCTGTCTTTTTCTAGTTCCATCAACTGTCCAAGCCTCTCTTGAGCAACGTCTGTGTCGTGCATATTTGTGAATGCTGCAATTATGAGTCTAGGAACCAAATATTACATAGGAACAACTGCTTATAGGCCATAAACCAACTTTAAGGGAGTCTTCACTGTCAACATTTTGCAGGTGGTTCTATAGGCCCATAATACTATTGGTACTCTCAAATCCCAATCATCCTTGTTCACACTACAAATCTTCATCAACGTTGTCTCCAAGATGTTATTAAAATCTTCGACCATCCCATTCACTTGTGGATGGTATGGGGTACTCTTCTGATGGTGGACTGCAAATTTTGGCATCAAGGTTTCAATAGTCTTATTAATAAAATGTGTACCTTGATCTCTCTTAAGGATCTTTGGACATCTAAACCCAATTATGATGTCATCAAATATGAATCACACAACTTTAGTTTCACTACATTCCTTAACTGCTATTTCTTTTGCCCATCTTGTCAAATACTCTATCGCAGTGATGATGTAGCAAGCTCTTGTGCGCTTCCCTGGTGGGTTGATAGGTCCCACAAAGTCAATTTTCGATTTCTCAAATTCCTGTAAAGTTAGTTGAGGTGCTAAAGGCATCTCATCTCTTCTGGAAGGTTTCCCAACCCTTTGGCATACATTGGAGGATTTGTAGTATTCCTTAGCATCTTTATGTAAAGTAGGCCACCAGAGGCCATCTCTAAGAACCTTCTGTGTTGTTTCTTTCCCTGCATAGTGTTCTCCTGCGATGCCTTCATGTGCTTCTGCCAGAATCAGTGGTCTTTCTTCCTCCATAACACATCTCCTCAAGATATCATCAGGTCCCATATTATATAGTTGTCCAGCTATAAGTGAAAAATCTACAACACGAACTACCAATTGTTTCTTTTGAATGACTTTATATCCACGAGGTGTCATTCCTGTTGACAGGAACTAGAATATCTCAGTGAAGTGATCATCAACCTTTCTGATGGCCAACAAATGTGCATGTGGTAGTGTATCCTCCAAACTAGTAGGTTCCTCTCCATGTTCCAATCTGGACAAGTGATTAGGTCCCTTGTTCATTCTTCCTCGTTTGATCACAATCTCAAAATAATATTCCTAGAATAACAGTAGACATCTGCATATTCTTCCCCCCAACACTAGCTTGTTGAATAAGTATTTCAACGCAGAGTGATCAGTGAACATCTTAAAATTTCCTCCCAACAAGTAGTGACGAAACTTATGCAGTGCATACACCATGGCTAAACCTTCTCTTTCAGTAGTAGTGTAATTTATCTCATCTGTAGAAAGCTTCCTGCTAGCAAAGGCTAATGGATGGTCAATATCTCTTTCTCCCGGTTGTGCTAAAACTGCTCCTAGTGCAATTGATGATGCATCGACATGCACATGGAATTGCTTGCTCCAATCTGGGAAAAAAAGAATAGGCACAATAACCATTTTCTGTTTCAGTGTGTCGAAGCTCTTCTGACATTCTTCTGACCATTGAAACTGACAATATTTCTTTAACAGCTTCTCCATGGGTGTTTTTGTCTTTGCATAGACCTTAATGAAATTTCTGTAGTATCCAATATGTCCTAGCGCAGTGCGTAGCTGTCTAACCGAAGTAGGGGTAGGTAGATCAACAATATTGGCCATCTTGGAAGGATCTACCAGCAATCCCTGCTTACACACAATATGCCCTAGCACCACTCTAAAGGGTGAAAATAAGATGCACTTCTTCAGGTTTTGGGCAATCTGCAATTTCCTGCACTTATCGAACATTAGTCTTAAACATTCAATATGATTTGGTAATAAGCTAAAAATAGTCCAATCATAAAAATATGCTTCCATAAATTTATGTAAAAACTCCTTGAATGCTTCAACCACCACCCTAGAAAAGATGGTTGGTGCATTCTTCAAGATGAAAGGCATCACTATGTATTGGTAGGATCCCCATTCTGTTGCAAATATGGTCTTATGGTGATCTTCCCTAGAGATCATGATTTGGTGGTAACCTGAAAATCCATATGTAAAGGAATATACCTCATGTCCTCGTACATTATCTAGAACCTCATTTGTGAAGGGTGTAGGGAATGGTTCATGCAAAAATGCATCATTCATCTTCTTGAGATCTACATAGATCCCGATCTCTCCTATCTTCTTATCCTGGACCACCATAGGGATAATCCATTCTAACTCTTCAATAGGTTCTATGATTCCTAATTCCAACATTCTATCTAATTCAATCTTCACTTTCTTCTTATACTTGGGATTCAATTTGTAGGGTCTCTACTTGACTAGCCTTGCATATGGTTTCAAGGGGATCTTCATCTCTCCCATGGGCCCTTTAATTCCCTTCATGTTAGTGAACTTTGTTGGAAACAAGTCTTGATATTCATGCAATAATTATGTAATCTTGTCAATTGTGGCATCATCCCAATAATCTCCGATGTTTGCAAGCTTAGGTGCTTGCTCTGTTCCAATATTAACTTTCTTGATTTTGATTGATTGTCCAATGAAAGGTAGTTCGAATAATGGTCCTTCTACATCTCTGTGTCCTTCAGTTTCTGCGATGTTCACATTCCTAGGATCGTCGTCTTCATCAACATTGATATTGTAACAGCCTTGCAATTTCTGAAGAGGTGCATTCCATTCATCTTCTTCTTGCTCAATAGGTAGGTTAGGTGTTGTGAGTGGGAAATCCCCCTATGGACTAGCACTTAGGTTTTTAATCATGCATGCAGAAAAGACCTAAAGATTCCTACTTTTTACCATCATCCCATAACTAATACCCATTATTCTTAAGAAAATACACAGTTAATAAGATCAAGTGAACATACCTTATTTCCAGCATTTTGATATCGATCTCTCTTCATGCATGGTCGCTCTTTGACTGCAACTCTCCTCCCAAGGCTGAACTAGATTCACAAAAGATAAACAAAGAACTCCACATGCATTTGATCTACAAATTAATGGGTTAGAGATTTGATCAACATGTACGCAATAAACAATGAAAACCTCATATGGTGGGATGGGAAAAGTACTTCTTTATTATTAACTTCACTAAAGCAACTTACAATGATGAAGCTGACCACTTCTCCACGAATCTGGTCCTGGGCTCCTCTCTTAATGTGCACCAACTGCTAACACACTTGCTTCTCTTCTTCGTTGAAATCACAAAATGGTTGCAAAATCTTGGGCAAAGGGGAATACGAATTTGGGTAGAGTTTATTTACTATCTTTTTCCTCCTCTAAATGGGACCCCTAACCCTTCTTTTATAGGCTAGAAGAAGCTAGGTATTTGGTCGAATGTTCAGCCATGCATGGATGAAAGGTTTAGTTAACTTACCCAAAGTTGTGTGTTCCATCAACAATGATGCAAGAGCATCGCAAGTAGCAAGCACGCGGAGGTTGTAGGCAGTTGGGACAAGCGCCAACGCATTTTGGCACATGGTTAAAAGTGTTTAAATTGTTTTGAAGAAGGATGTGCCAAAACTTAAATACAATAGTTAAGAAAGAGCGTACTTGCAGATTGTAATTAGACCTTGAGCGATCCGTTCTCGTCTGAAGTAGGTAGAAGAATTTATGTAAAATAAATTTAAGTAGGTAGCTTTGAATTCCAGATTAGACAGTTTTAGGAGAAGAGGGAAAACCAACTATAGACACCCTCATCTTGTATCATTGTAACATTAACAATGAACATTGTCAATTGAGCATAGAGCATAGAGAGGAAGAAGCTGAGAGTTGTGTAGAAGAACTTATGTACAGAAGTCCTGAACTAATACATGAAGCTTTGATTCAGACTTATGGTGTTGTGATATTCTCTATGTATGCATGTTAAATGCTATACTTATATCTATTTTACTCCTTTTGTGATCCATTTGTTGTTACACTATGTAGTTATGATTTCTAGTTAAATGTTTGAAATTTGAGAGAGGAAGAGTAAGGAATGAGTTTCAATTGTTTCTCTATTTGAGCAAGAATTCCTGCAAGGAGTGCAGTGAAGTTGTCCGCAAGGAGCGCGTTGACAAGGGTTCAGAGTTTCATCTCTGAAAGCTCAAAAGAGATAGTGTTATTCTCATTCTCTCGGAAGTGCAAGTTAAGCACAGGAGCCATGCAAGGTGTGAGCAGGCTGAGTGAAGTCTCAGAGTTACAATCTGAGTGAAATTGTTGAAGGACTGTTGTCACAAGAAGTGCACAGAGTTGAAGAGGTTCAAATGTAGAGCGTATTTGAAGAAGTGCCTGAAGGAGTGCACACAGGAGTTATGCCCAGAGTACTTGAGGATTTTCAAGAAAGATCAGAAGGGAGAGTCTTCGAAGTTATCGAAGAAAGGTTCAAGAGGGCTAGTGCCTTGAAGTTTTGGAAGGAGGGTGAGTTCTTTTATGCATGGATTCATAGTCGTAGGGGTCGCATAACGGAGTAAAGTCCAAGGCCTTTAGCACTTGGAAAATATTCCAAGTATCAGAAGAAAGCACATGCTCAAGAGGGAGCACAGCTACCGTCAGATCAGGATGAGGAAGAAATATGGATTGTTGGATTTCCACATCTAGGGAGTAGCGTAGGAGGCATGCACAGTAGGAGCAGTTGTGAGCCGTTGAATCTCACATGGATCACCGATAGCCATCGGATTGATTGGAAGTTGCATGGGGTTTAATCCTTAAACGTGTAGAGCAGAGGAGAGAAGTCCCGAAACAGGCATGGCATATCGAGATTTCAGAGTTCAAGATATCGAAAGTCCTGATGATGAGAGATCGGGAAAATTCACAGTGAAAATCCCGAAAGGATTATAGCTGTCCATTCGTTGGGACACGTGGCAGAGATCGAGCAACCCGCCAATATTTCGGTTATCGGGATTTCAAGTTGACTGAGGATTTGTGTCATAGGGGGTCATAAGTCGTGAAATCGTGAAATGAATGTGGATCATCCATCGTAGGAGGACATGTGTTAGAAATCCAGGCTTTCGAAAAAAAAAAAACCTCGAAAGGAAAGGCCACTTCGGCATTTTAGAATTCGAAAATTTGGGAGTTCCGAGGACAAGGCGTCCATGCATTTCAGCATTTGAAAACCCAAAATTGCGAAAGAAGAAGAAGGCCTAGAAATTTCCATTTCACCATTTCGTATATCAGTGTTTGGGAGTTCGAGAAGACAAAGGTTCTCGACATCGGGAAACAGAAAGTCCCGAAACCCGAAACTCACGGTCGTGTGCAGAAAACTGTGGGGTAGAAGAAGGACCTGTGGATCGATTAGACTGAGATTCCAGTGGGAATCGAAAGAGATTCTCTGGCTCAAGGAGATATTAGGATGATCCTTTGTAGCAGATCTTGACCCGAGGGTTGAGGGTCTGCACCAAGTTTGGTATCAGAGCACAAAAATATTTCTTTGCTTTCTGTAGTAGGGAAAAGAAAGATTTACCATGCCGCCGAGAAGAAGAGATAGGAAAACACCCAATCCGCCAGAGGAGAGGGAAATGCCACAAGAAAGGGGTAGGCAGGTGCCAAATATATCCATGGAAAGAGAGATGCATAACATACGCACCAAACTCGTGGACGTAGAAATAAAACAGAGGTGCAAAGTCAGTGATGGAGATGTCAATGAATCTGAAAGTGAAGATGAAGTTGGACATGAAAAAGAATAAGTTGCAGCAGAGAATGCAGCAAATGAACGTCTGATTAGGGTAGTTGCAAGAATGAGTGCCAAGGCGAAAATGGACATTCCAGTATATGAGGGAAACCTGGATGTTGAAGAGATTCTAGACTAGATTAGAGCTCTGGACACGTATTTTGACTATGAAGATGTTGAGGAAGACAAGAAGGTCAAACACGTTGTCACAAGATTGAAATGACATGCAGCATTTTGGTGGGATGAGCTACAAGATAACAGACGCTGCAAGGGCAAGCAGAAAATCAACAGTTGGGATAGAATGGTCGTGATGATGAAGGTGAAATTCATACCTAGGGATTATCAAATCACTCTGTTTCGGAGAATGCAAAATTTGAGATAGAAGATGATGTCAGTGAAGGAGTACACTAAAGAGTTCTAGAAGCTAAACATCAGGGCAGGTCATCACGAAAGTGATGATGAAAAGGTTGCCAGGTACATGAATGGTCTGAGATACGACATTCAGGATGAGATGAGCATGATGACCATTTGGACGGTGGAAGATTCTTATCAGATGACTCTAAAGTCTTAAGAGAAGCTAAGACAAAAGTAAAGTCAGAGAGGTCGAGGAAGAATTCATCCCAGAGGCAAGACAATTGTCCAAGATAGGAATCAGAAGGCCAAGGAGGAATGGAAGAAACCTCAACCTCAAATTGATAGAGGTGGAAGCTCACAGAGAGGGAAGTCTACTGAACAGAGAGGACAGTATGCTGATAACAACACTTTTCTTCACGTTAGAGGAAGAGGAAGGGGTAGAGATGGAGTAATAAAATGCTTCACATGCAGAAAGAATGGACACAAATCTTATGAATGTCTAGATAATAAGAAAGAAGGTGGTGAGACTCACATTGCCGAAGCACAAAGGTGGAATGCTAAGGTAGAGGATGCTGAAGGCAGAAGATCACTGGTAATGAGGAAAGTTCTCTTAATGGTAGAAGAGGAGGTGGAGAATCCAGTGCAAAGGAACAGTCTTTTTCAAACTACTTGCAAGACCAAAGACAGGGTATGCAAAGTCATCGTGGATAGTGGTATCACAGACAATCTCGTTTCTACAGAGATGGTAGAAAAGCTGGAGCCGGAGACTATTGAACATCCAAGTCCATACAAAGTTTCATGGCTACAAAAATGACATCAGGTAAATGTCACTAAAAATTTTTTTGTTGAATTTAAAATAGGCGGATATAACGATAAGATATTGTGTGATGTCATTCCCATGGATTTTTGTCATCTATTGTTGGGTAGACCGTGGCAATATGACAAGAATGTGGTCCATGATGGGAGAAAGAACACATACACCCGAGAGAAGAATGGGAGAACTCACATGTTGTTGTTGATTAAGGGAAAAGAGGTGAAACCTGAAGTAA
>ML802535.1:39453-85984 GCA_009831015.1 Picea engelmannii | reverse complement strand
TGGAATTTCAGAGAACAAATGAGTAAGGTGATCTCCCTTGCAAAGCTTACAAGGGAACTTAGGCTTATTTCTTATCCATCTAGGTTTCTCAATAGAATTAATGCCCCCAACATGACTAGTAGTGGCTGGTTGCACATCTCCAACATGACTTGCAGAGGTTGGTGATGGGTCGATAACATGACTCGCAGAGGCTACATACCTATTGCTAGTATGACTAGCAGGGACTAGACTTTTTCCCCAGCATGATTTACAGACGGTGTGTGTGCCCCGAGCATAACTTGCAGAGGCTAGGTGTTGGTGTTCAATATGACTTATAGTGGTTTTCAACCTATCTCCAACATAACTCGCAGAGGTTGGTGATTTCTTCTTCCTATTCTTCCTCTTTCTATTTAGTTTAGACTTTTGGTTACTAGTAATTGTACTTTCACTAGAGGTAGGACAAGGAGGAGGAGAATAATTTGCTGAAAAAGAAACATCAATAGGGTGCCCATGACTTAAGGTGCTTAACTGATAAGCATCAAGATCATTCGGGACATTTGGAATGCTACCCAACCAAACCAGTAGTCCCATATTCAACCCAGGAATCTACAAAGTGGCCATCAAAGGGACACCAACATTTCTGAAGAAGGGAAAAGCACAAGAATCCCCTTATGAAGGGGCTCCTTGGTTGGTATCGCCAGGAACTTTATCCATGAAGATCGTATGCACAGGTTCTCCCCTTGTGGTATTGTTCAAATCCATAAAAGTCTCACACACTGACTCTGAAGAACCAATGGTATCAAAACAACGCCTATAAAAAGGTGGCTCCACATTTCTAAGAGGAAGACCAAAAAGTCCTCACGACTGGTGGAGTGGGTGGTCTACCACCCTAGGTCAGAGACCCAAATCCACGATTGAATAACTCACTATGGAAAACTAGGGAGCATAGAGAACACACTAAAAGTTCCTAAAGGAAAATCAAGCAAATGACTAACTAGTTGGAAGAACAGTTACACCAACCAACACTAGAGAAACTTATCAGTGCAAGTGCAAATCGAAAATGGAAGAACCCTCCAAGTATACTCTACAAATCATGGCCCGATGTCTGTCCTAGGTATTGCGGTATACCCCTGTAGTCACCTGTGTATGTCACTAGAAAGATAGGCAACTAGGTTGCCAGTGTGAACAATCACCAGGCAGGTATAGTCGATAGTAGGGTAGACCACAATGAGCAAGGTATCAAGCCCAAAACCTGCCAAGGTTATCGAAAGAAAGTGGTCTGGAAGACAACTGAGGACCTCGAATGGATTCAAGACCCAAGAAGCTATGTGGCAAATGTAATCAATGGAATCCCAAGACAAGCCCTCTATATGTCTTCTCCACTATGATTGGTCCGATTTTGGAGGGGTTATCGCCGCTACCTTTCCGCATGTGACCTCATGTTTATCCCCTGTGTTAGAAGGGGGTCTCAGATAACTTTCACGATACTAGACTTCTACACTCATTATCATAGACTTGTATGTTTTTTTTATAGACTTGAAGAGTTTCCTCTCCAACCTAAATCAAGGCTCTAGACTAACCTAATTGATGGACCCTACAAACATAAAGTCTGGTAAATTTTAATTAGCATTCTTTTTACTGGCTTGATTTACTCAAAAGGGTATGGTAGTGCAACTAATGGTGTTAAGACTCCTGCGAAAAATGATGAAACTTATATGAACACTAGCAAAGAATGATTATAATTCTTATTATTATTGTTTTTGAAATTCTTTTTAAATTTAGAAGAAAACAAAGTCCAATGTAACTTTTCCTTACAATTTGAAACCGATGCTTCATCGCTCAGAGCCGAGGGTTTAGGGTTCTTCAACAACTTTGAACTACGCCATCACAACTCCTGCCCCACTGGGGCTCATGTCTCACAGGGAAGGGGAGTTGAATGGTGTCTCCTATAGCTAAGCAACGGTGAATGGAAACTCCACAGAAGGTACGAAATGACCAACCTTTGAGCCGCCACCAGATTTTCACTTGAAGCTTCTAGTGGAAGGAACCTTCAAGGATCAGGAGATGGACATCGATCCAGAGAAAGAGACTACTCCAGCTACTGCGTCAACTCCATGGATGCTAGGTAAGTGCATCCCACAAGCGCCATAGGCCCCAAAATACATTATCAGTTCACCACGCATAGAAGAGCAAAAGCAATATATGAGAGACTATGCCCTGGTGGGAAAATTCCTAGGCCTCTGGCCCTCTGAGCGCGATTTGGTCAAATGGATACAATATTGGTGGAAACCAAAAGGTCACTATGAGATACAACTGGGCTCCAATGGGTTCTTCATAATCATCCTCCACAACCTTGAGGATCACAATCACATCTTTGATGGGGGGTCGTACTTCTACAACTCGGCAGGACTCTTTTTAAGATTCTGGACAGAGAAGTTCAACACTGAGAAGGAGGACTTTGCCCATGCACCAGTGTGGATTAGATTGTACTCTCTCCCCCATGAATTCTGGCTGGAAGAGGTCTTGGCTGGCATAGGCAACACCATCGGCATCTATGTTAAGTCCTCCAAAGCCACCAAGCAGCGACGCTACACTTCTTATGCGCGAATCTGTGTGTACCTGAACATAGCCAAGCCACTCCCAAGATCCATCATACTAGAATATCATGACGAGGAATGGTCCCAGACCATCAACTATGAACACATTCCATTCCGATGTTGGAAATGCCACGAACACAGTCATCTTTTCAGAGAGTGCCCTCTCAATAATGTTCACAAAGAAGGGAACCTAGAAAGAGGAAAAGACAAGGACGAATTTGCACAACCAGCAGGGAAAAGATGACAAGGAGGAAGAAGGAAACCAACCCAAGTAAGTAAAGATCCCTCAACTAGTAATAATTTTGCAATTCTACAAGATCAACCAGAGAACCCCACAACCCTTACGAACCCAAATGTACCACTTCTGGATAATGGACCCCAATCTACAAGACAAAGAAATGAACGACCCCCATAGGGTAAGGAGTCATATCTCCCCCCTCTAGACATGGCTCAAGAACCACAAGACTTGCTGGAGACAGAGGACGGAGACGTGGAAATGGAGCTGGAGGAGCAAGATCTAGCCGGGGTGGATCTGGAGCACCTCGAGAACGCCTACAGGCATCAAAAACTTTACACTATACCCAGGGATCAATTACGGAAGGTGCACAAGGTCTTTCTAAACTCTTCAGCTAGGTCCTCAGCTCAAGCTAGCAAAGCTCTAGGAATCTAGGGCAGTCAGTCAAAAACCCCAAATAAAACTCAGAAAGACGAAAAGAAAAGAGGGAGGAAATCCACCAATAAGCTCATACAAGAAATAGGCCACTTTATGGTAAACTCAGGACAAATCCACCTGATCTTGGATAGCTTCCCTCCTCTCCCTACCCCCTCGTCATCATGAAGATCATCTCATGGAATATCAGAGGCCTCAATGGACGTAGCAAGCAAAAAATGCTACAGGATCGAATCTTAGCAGAAAAACCTAACATAGTAATTTTGGAGGAAACACAATGCACTTCAGAAGACATCGACGGGCTACTTCCCTACTGTTGGAAGCAATGGGAAGTGGCTTCAAATGAATCCATAGGCACATCTGGATGATTGGCTATTCTTTGGAACACCAACTCAATGCTATTGGAAAAATTCCTCACCACCAAATGGGCCATTACAACAGATTATAGGATCATAGGCTCAAACAAGCCTAGACACCTGACCAATGTCTACAACCCGGCCAGTCCAAGGGATAAGCAGGCCTTCCTTAGGATCCTGAATTACTTATCCAATCTAACAAAGTATAACAAATGGACTGTTGGTGGAGATTTCAACATCATTCGTAGCCTAGAGGAAAAAAAAGGAGGATCAAGATGACTGGATCGAGACTCCAGTGACTTCAATAGACTCTTATACAATCTTCACCTCATCGACTTGGAGGCCAATAATGGCATTTACACTTGGACAAACAGAAGGACCGGAATACACCAAATCGCTTGCAAACTAGATCGACTCCTCATCTTTGACTCCTTTATGATGGAAGGAATGACTATGGAAGCCACCATCTTAAATTTCTCTGGCTCGGATCACTGGCCTATACAATTATGGTTGGATTTCCCAGCCACACCTGGTAAGAAACCCTTCAGGTTTGAACAGTTCTAGCTTGACCATCCCGATTTCCAAGCAAATATTCAGGACTGGTGGAGGGAGCCAGAGGTCTCTCACAGCTCCAAAATGTACAGATTCCAGCAAAATTTAAGAACCTCAAACAAACTCTCAAACTTTGGAATAAGCATACCTTTGGCAATATCTTCGACTCCCAAAAGCATTTGTCAGAACAAATGGGCGAGATTCAAAACCAGATTAGAATGCAGGGGCTAACGAACGAGATAAAAGCCAAGGAAGCAAAAGTAATTCAACAGCTCGAGGCTAGGAAAAGACAAGAAGAGATCTTATGGAAACAGAAATCACGCATCCAATGGCTCAAGGAAGGGGAATGCAACACCAAATTATTTCACAGAACTATCATCCACAAAAGGCACTCTAATAAGATCATGCATCTCATATCCGATGACAGGAAAACCATTCATTCCCATGAAGACATGGAAACAACCTTGATAGACTATTATCAACATCTCCTTACAGAACCACTCTTGGATAGACTTGAGGCCATCAATAAGGTTACGCAGCATGTGCCTTCCCTTGTCACCTAGGAGAAAAAATCAGCACTGCTCTGACCCTTCACAATCAAGGAAGTGGACCAAGCACTTCAGGACACCCCCAAATGCAAGGCTCCTGGACCCAATGGATTCACCAACGATTTTTTCCACCATTGTTGGTCGATGATCAGGGTAGAGGTTTGGGAACTTTTGGAAGAATCTAGAGCCACTGGACAGGTCCTCCAGGCTCTCAATGTGACTTTCCTCACCTTATTACCCAAAGAGGGGCAGGCACAGCATCCCAAGCAGTTCAGGCCCATAGTTCTCTGCAATGTCATCTACAAACTCCTAACAAAAGTGATAGCAAGGAGACTCAAGCCTATCTTACCGACAATCATATCCCCTGAACAATCAGGATATGTTGAGGGCAGACAAATCCTGGACAACGTCATCCTAGCCCATGAAGTGATTCACTCTCTACAGAAGACCAAAACACGAGGTATGCTCCTCAAATTAGACCTCTCTAAAGCCTTTGACAAGATAAGCTGGGAATACATGTGAGCAATTCTCCTAGATTTTGGTTTTGATCAGCGTTGGGTGAATTGGATTCTGAATCTAACCTCCTCATCATTCTTCTCTATTCTCATCAATGGTGTTCTCTCTCGACCCTTCTCCCCCTCAAGAGGAATTAGATAGGGATATCCTCTCTCCCCTTTTCTCTTCATCATCTTGGCTGAAGGTCTTAGTCATTCCATCCATGCAACAATTGAAAGAAACCTTCTGACAGGCCTCCCCTTGCATGGCATTTCCCCCCCTATCTCGCACAGTCAATTTGTGGACGAAACGCTTTTGATGGGAAGCTCGACCGTCTGCGAAGCCAACTCTCTCCTAGAGATCCTCCAAACCTTCTCAGATGCCTTAGGCCTAGACTGCAACAAGGATAAGTCCCAAATTTTCTTCTTCAATACGCCCCCTCCGATCCAACGCCATATCTCTGATATCCTAGGTTTCAATAGAAGCTCCCTTCCATCCAAATACCTTGGCATTCCCTTGATTGAAAATGCCCTCCGGAACTCCTCTTAGGAACACCTTTTATCCTCCTTTACCAAGAGGATTTCTTCTTGGACCTTCAGAGTCTTAAAACTTCCCAGTCGTCTTACTCTTCTCCAAGTTGTTCTTCAAGCCCTTCCGATCTACACCTTTTCAGTGCTGGCTGCCCCGAAGTTCGTTCTCACAACCATTAAAATCTTACAACGAAACTTCATTTGGCAAGGCCTCAACTTAGGGAAGAAAATAGCGTTAGTCAGCTGGGACAAACTATGTCGACCTAAAGAGCAAGGTGGCTTAGGATTACGAGATCCCTTCATTATGAACAAAGTCCTAAGCGCCAAAATTTGGTGGCGGTGGTTAAAAAACCCCAAGGATATCTGGGCCAGACTTTGGAGGAAGAAATACGCTCCAAATGTGGTAGAGAAGAACCTAATTCGATGGAATGGGGACAACCCAAGCTCCTTAATATGGACAGCGGCTAAGCATAACAGATAGCTGGTGAATTGGCATGCCTTCTGGGAAATCAGAAATGGAGAAACAACTCTTTCTGGAAAGATTCCTGGCAACAATGGCCAGTTTTGGACAATGAGGACTGGGCTAGAGACATATGTACCCAAGATACATGGGTGGGCCTGACAATAGTAGCTGACTACAAGTAGGACAATCCCCCCAGAAGACACATGGCGTTGCTGGCACTTGGACAGGGAACGCATTAATCTGGAGGTGCATGTGGACCTGGCACCTTGGCAAGAAGAACTGGCCAAATGGAAAATTCCCAAAATTGTAGGAGAGGATATCCTTCAATGGGGGCACAGGCCACAGGGCACCTACAGCACGTGGGAATCCTACCAGATCAGCGCAAATAGACCCCCTCCCTTCAGGGAAATTTTGGCACAACATCTGGAGTCTTAAACACTGGCCAAAAATCACCCTCTTTCTCTGGTTTGTCTCCCACTCAAGCATTCTAACCTGGGATAACCTCTCGAAAAGGGGTTTCATTGGGCCCTCTATTTGCATGCTTTGTGGAGAGGCATATGAAACCATGAACCATCTCCTCAACTCTTTCCCTTATACTGCTCAAATTTGGGATCAAGCGACACTTATCATGTGCACCTTGGACTGCCACAGAGATAGTATCATCGACACCATTACGAACTGGAGGGACAAGGCTTTCCATTCCCCCCTCTTCAATCGTATTTGGCAACTACTTCTAGGCTTTATCCTTTGGCAAACTTGGAAAGAAAGGAACAAAAGAATTTTCAAAAGCACCTCCCTCCCATGGCAACAATGCTGGCATCAATGCCATCGCAATATCTTGGAAACTCTCAACCTTCAACTATGAACCGACGAAGACTTAATCATCACTCCCTCTGAACTCCCCATACTTTGGCATTGGAATCCTCTTCCTTCTCTTCATGCTCTCCCCCCCTCTTCTCTTACCCCCCCTTTCAGCAACCCCTCCTTTTGGTCTCCCCCCCCTGTGGATTTCATAAAGCTCAATTTTGATGGAGCCTCTAAGGGAAATCCCAGCACAACAGGCTATGGTGTAGTCTTCCGCAACCATCATGGGCACATACTTCTCATAAGTGTAGGCTCCCTCGGTCATTCCACGAACAATTTAGCAGAACTTTGGGGACTTATCAGAGGAATACAATTAGCCATCAAAAACGATTTCACCAAGATAATAGTCGAGGGGGACTCTGAAATCATCATCAATCTGTTGTGCAGTATTTTAAATGGAGTGAACCCAGAAAGAATGTCGCCTAGTTGTAGACTTTCACATGGGCTATAGATAATCACAAACTTATTGCAACCAAATCAGGCTTTCATACCTGCTCACATCAGGAGGAAGGCGAATCAAGTTGCATATGAACTGGCTAATATGGGTACCAACTGGAGCGGCCTAGAACTCCTATGCAACTCAGCCCTAGAACCTGATCACCCTATTCTCCAGCAATGTATCCGCAAAGCTGGAATGGTGGACACTCCCCCAGATGGGGTGCTAGTGAGGAACACTTGGTGCATAGTGGAGGCAGGGATCAACCAATGGGGCATGGAGCCATGTGACGGGCTCGTGCCACTACCCGCCACCCAACTCCTGCATTAAATTTCTCTTAAGATGTCATAGAAGTTCATTTATGCAGCCTCCCTCTCCCTTTGCACCTCATTTCATGGCTTGGTTGCTGGTGTATGCCCCTCGTATTCGCTCGCGCTCTATATGGCTCCCCCCTCTGCTGCCATGGCCTGATCTTTCCCGAACCTTCATGCTCTTTGCAGTCCCTACTCATCTCCAGGCACTTTATCTCTGCCTATCGCACCTGGTCACTTCTGGAAGCCACGAGAAGTACCTCATGCCGCGCCTAAGAGGGAGGCCGCAGAGAGGCTCTCCATGGAAACCTCGTCGGCCTTCTGTCTCGCCCCCTGACTCGCCCTCCTTTTGCTCCTCCCTTTCCATCCAGCCCGAGCCTTTTCTTCCTCCCTCTCCCACTCCGCTCGTTTCGTAGTTTGATTATCTAGCTATCATCCCCAGGATTTCGTGTTCCTCCTCGCATCCCCTTCTTTCCCTACCAATGGTTGAGCCTGCCCCTATACTAGTTCCTGATTCATTAAGGAAAACCGAGGGAGAGCCACCTCCTCCTTGCAAGCCATGGAACTCCGAGAACCAGTCCTCTAACTCTTTCTTCGGCACGTAGCTAAGAGAAAGCCTCGCCATCCTCTTCGCTTTGGTCTTTGAACTCCGTCAGGGGGTGGAGGACCTTCAATTACCTCTGCAAGCCGCATATGGCAAGTTAGCGGTCCTTCTTCAACTCCTTTCCTCCCTTCAAGAGGCTTTCCCCTCGGACGCGGCAGGGGCGGCTACAACAGAGGAACCTTGCGCAGCTACCAGTGATGGAAATTCCCAGGTGAAACGATCTGCAGGGAAGGGGCTGGAGCAGGCCAAGCACGAGGACATGGCCATGGAGGTGGACTTAGCACGATGATTGTTGCAGGATACTTCGACAAGTGCCGACAGAGTCGAGAGCAGTGTGGAAGATGGAATGCAATTGGCAAACCAAGTGACGTATGTCGAGGAGGAACCATGGTCCGAGGCCATCCACACCACCTGGCCAGGTTATTCGAAAAATGTCTAGGTCCATAGTGGTACTTTAATTTCTATTAGCTTCTCTTCTATTTAGCTGATGACCAGACAATTTGAGACTATTGTTCTTAGAATATTACACCACTTATGCTTGCCCCCCCTGCTGGCTGGATTGGTTTCCCCTCTGTTGGGGTAGTCCAGTAATTACAATATGGCTATGTCTATATTTTGAACCTCTACTTTGGTTTTGGAAGGTTTTTTATATATAATACTACTTACTTACAAAAAAAAAATTAGAAGAAAACACAACGCTATGCTAATTTCTTTTTCTTTTTCAAATAACAATGCAAAGAAAATGCCAGGAAAGAAAGAGATCTAACAAACTAAGTTTTTTTTTATATATATATTTTCTTCCAATCAAAGAATAAATAACAAAATATTCTAAAAGAAACTGATGAATGCACGATTCATGCCCCCCCCCCCTCAACCATAAGGGGGAATTATTTTTTCAAAATGAAACTCATTTTTCTTAAAATTTCAAGCTAAAAATAAGTTAAAAAATCTAGGAAACACAAGAAATATTCTAAATGAAAAAGCAAGCTATAATAGAGTCCAAACCTAGGCTAAGATTATATGATAGAGACCATGAACCTTGAGATGTATAACTCTTAAAAAGGAAAGGATGACTGCCTCTCCTTAAACCAAAAAAAATTCTGAATAAGCACGCTGCTGACAGTTCAACAACGAGCGTGTGTACATGAGCTGTGTAAGGTCAGAGCGCATGTACATGCATGCATAACTTATGCAGGCCGCGTGTACCTCTGAAACTCTTCAAAACATGAAACTACAAGCAATCAAGCACTGGAAAAGACTACTGGTATTTAGAACCAGAATCTCTTGAAGACTCAGAAACTTACCTTTGACAGAAAAATAAAACAATTGAAGGAAAATTTCATAGAAAAAAACCAATCTAAGGTGAAACCTAAGCTACAAAACTGCAAAAAACAAAGACTAGAATGAGTTCCAGAAAACCCCTGAGAAGGATTACTTCTGACAAGGGAGAGGATGGTTGCCTCTCTAAAATAAATTTTCTGAAATCATACATGCGACTGACACTTCCTTAGCTAGCATGTACACGCAGACTATGTGAGGGTAGGTCACGAGTACACACGTCAAGACCTTATACAGGCCATGTGTACCTTTGTGGGTCTCGAAAAAAAGATGCATTCAAGCAAAGAAACAGAGATAACTGGTATGGAATACCAAAATCTCTGTTAGCTCAGACTTTTGCGGAAACTTTAAAAACAAGGAATGAAACCAGTTTTTAAAAATACCCAAGAAAAATATTCCCAGAAACCCTAGAGCTCCCCAGTATGGTCGCCAGTTCTATTGTGAGTGGGAAATTCCCCTACGAACTAGCACTTTGGGTTTTAATCATGCATGCATAAAAGACCTAAAGATTCCTACTTTTTACCATCATTCCAGACCTAATCCCCATTATTCTTAAGAAAATACACAGTTAAGAAGATCAAGTGAACATACCTTATTTCTGGCATTTTGATATCGATCCCTCTTCATGCTTGGTCGCTATTTGACTACAACTCTCCCCCCAAGGCTGACCTGCATTCACAAAAGACAAACAAAGAACTCCACATGCATTTGATCTGCAAATTAATGGGTTAGATATTTAATCAACATGTACACAATAAAAAATGAAAATCTCATATGGTGGGATGGGAAAAGTACTTCTTTATTATTAACTTCACTAAAGAAAATTACAATGATGAGGTCGGCCATTGCTCCATGTATTTGGTCTTGGGATCCTCTCATACTGTGCACCAACTGCTAACACACTTGCTTCTCTTGAGCAAAGGGGAATACGAATTCGGGTAGAGTTTCTTTACTATCTTTTTCCTCCTCCAAATGGGACCCCTAACCATTCTTTTATAGGCTAGAAGAAGCTAGGTATTTGGTCAAATGTTCAGCCATGCATGGCTGAAAGGTTTAGTTAACTTACCCAAAGCTGTGTGTTCCATCAACAACTTTCCTTTTTTCATGCTTTCGTAGGTAAACTCGGGTTGTCTTGGGTCATCTAGCATGTACACACATGTAGTAATGTAGCAAGGTGCGTGGGCCTTTATAAAAGGGGTTTTTTAAGAAGAGTTGTTCAACAATGTTTTGGCAAAGAAGGAATCTGAGATGGCCTGATTCCAGGTAAGCATGTCTGGTGCAAATTAGGGTTATAACATTAGGTGCCTCCTCAAAGAAGTTTTGTTTGGAAACCTATAAATCTTGATCCACTGTGGGATATTTATTTTCAAATAAAAATGTAGCTACAAAGTTCTGAGTCATACTGTACCAATTTGTAGTGTTGAGACACAATTCTTCTTGGAGGTACCAATTAATAGGCGTTGTTTCCAGAGTGTTGATGAACTTATGCACCCACTATTCTTGAGGGATGCTACTCCAAGCCTCCTCACATTTGTGCACATGGTCCTTCGGACAACTCTGAACCATGTATCAAACTTTGCACCCTTCTACTTGTTCTAAAAATCACACTGTCATCAAAATGCGACATTGCACCCACTCTGCGATGTTCTTCTTATTTGTTCCCCACCATATTGTTTGCATTGCTTTCAAAGCCTCGTCCAGTGTCATAAATCTCTATTGTACTGGTACAATTTCTTCAAATTATGATAAGAATGTTTATAAATGATTTAAACCATCAAATGTGGGTAGATTTCTTACTTACGTGTCAATCTAGCGAACTTCCCTGGTTAATATAGCACATCTTCACGCATAAACTTCATACATTTTGTTCTGTCAATTCTCTATGTCTTCTTTTGAATCTGAGGAGCATGTGTTTTCACTTCACCAACTTAGGTTCCCATCTATTATAGGATTAATGTAATCATGTTGTCTTGTTGTCAATTTATATATATATTCTCGATCTTGTATACGTGGTCTTCCTCTTTGATGGGTTTTGTGTATCTGTGACCTTCATTAGGATCAAGAGGTGAAATGAACCTAAGGACATCACCTTCAAATGTCATTCTTATTTTCTTTATGTCAACAATAGTGGAATGGTTGAAAGCCCAATCAATTCCTAACAGTGCAGGATAAGGATAACTATCATCAACTATCTCAATTACCTCAAAGTCTGCAAATGTTCTTACCTTGTCGATGTCCACAGGGACATGCTCCAGTCTCCCAAAGGGGCTTACTACCTATTGATTATCCAACCTAAGCCTGATAGGGGAGTAAATTAGCTTTGGTTTTCCCATCAGTGCCCAGGTCTACTTCGTCATAACATTGACCTCCGACTCTAAGTCAAGGACCACATAATCTATGTCATAATATCCAATCTCAGAATTATGATGTAGTTCCTTACTTTTCCTTCTCTTTCTAGATACCTGATGTACTGCTCTATTTAGCAGAGGATCTACCCTTCCTATCTCATACTATCTAATGAAACTTTGTAGTTTTTGTACAACTTTTTCATCCTTAATCAAATTAATGTAAGTACATAATAATTCCATAAGATTTCTCACCTATTTCCCTTCTCCATGTGAGGCAGACTGATCAAAATCCAAGGGCATTCCACATTCTCTCACTTCTAGTTGTGCCTTTGATGAAGAAGTCTACTCTCTTCGAAACTCTCTTCTTTCCTCTTCAAATGTATATTTTTCTTTCCTCGGATCAAACTCTTGTGTCTTCTCTGCAACCCTTCCGACCCTTGATTCTTCTGTAGTATTCCCTGGGGTAATTATGTCTTCTCCTGTAACAAGACCTCCTCTAGTAATAATAACAAATATGGGATCCTCTCCTTGAGTTTCTGATTAGATTAATTGTACTTGTGGTTTTCCTCCCTGTCTATCCTTAAGTTTGGCTAACATCGCAAGACAATCTTCAATAATGTGTTCAAATGAGTTGTAGTAGCTGCAAGTGGTACAAGGGTTCTGACAGTCCCTTGCCAAGTGTCCTGGCTGTGTGTAGTTATAACAAATGATCTGACCTCAACCTCGACCCAAGCCGCCTCCTCTTCCTCTTTCTATGAATCCACCCCGAGGGTTGAAGTTTCCTCTTCCTGGGGAGTTAAATTGAGTAGTATTTCCTTCTTTTTGTGCTTCACCTTGAATTCTATATGTATCTCTTGATCTTTCATGCAATACGTCATAAGACCTACATTCCTTATCATCATGCCCTACAGATTCACAAAATGTGAAGTAAATGTTGGTAGGTGTCTGGACATATTTTTGCATGTAATAACATTCTTGAGGCCAATGTCTATTTCTACATACCTCACACCAAGGTAGGGTAACCTGCTTCAAAGGGATCAAAGCTCTAGAGGCAAAGTATCCATTAAATAGGGGACAATTTTCCTTGTCATGGCCCTCTGATTTGCATCAGATACACCAAATGTCTTCTCTTTTATCTTTTCCCTTTTCCTTATTCATATCTTCGACCTGCAAAGATAAGCTAGTTAAATGAATCAAAATTTGACTCATACCTAAGTTGGATTCTCCCATAGGGGTTGATTCAAGTTTCATGGAGATCTCCAACGCCTTATCCTACGAAGGAATATTCTATTTAATCAGAGGAACTCTGATGTGTAGTAAGAGGGAAGCAATGAACCATTCTTTATTCTATTCATCTAGAATTTGGAATCTAAAAAATCAAATGGCTTGTCAAGGTCTTAAACCTCTGATCAAACTCCCACATAGGTTCATCTACTCTCTGCTTGATTTCTTTCATCTCTGTAATGCACTGCAACTGTGACTTGGGTTTCTTGAATTCAACAATCAACGTCATCTTAATGACATTCAGCGGTTTAGGTTGTGAAACTCCTTGGAAAAATTTAATGTACCATCCCAGTGCACATTCTCTTAGGGTAGTACTAAACTGAGCTCTCTTAACAGTTTCGTTAGTGACATTCTTAATACTCCACAAAAATTCGCATAGGAACCAATGCTGATTAGGATCTTCAAATCCATCTCCCCTAAAGGTGGGTAACCTCATCTCATCTACCATAGATCTTCCTAGATTTCTTGATTGAGTATGTGTTGAACCACTTGTACTAGTGCTTTGAGTGATCTGATAACCTAGGTTACTCTAGTTACTTAACGTGGCTAAAACAACACAAGGAGTAATAGTACTTACTTCGACAATCAGCATAGTTCCTAAAGTTTCTGACTCTTCTCAGTGAGGTTCTTCAATATTTTCTTATTCTTCCCTGGCAGATCCTGAATGTTCCTCTTTCACTAACTCTTCTTCTCCACTGTAGAACCCTTTATCTTGTGCCAGTGGTTCATGATTATGATTAACTAGGTTTATCAAAAGAACCTCTCTGAAGGTTCTCCTACTACATGTGTGTCCAACCTCTATGCCGTTGTCCTTGTTTGAGTTCTTAAATATTATCCCTTCAATTCAACCAATTATTGTATCTTCAATATGTTCTCCTCATGCAATAACATATTGATCTTCAACTTCAAAAAGTGTAAAAAATTTCCTCTAGGTCCCTTAAAGAAATATATATCTGCTTGGCTATATGACTTTACTCTATGATTAGAAAACTCGGTAATGTACCCTTCGATAGTTCTATCAAACTAGTGGTCTACTACTCTTGACATGATGTTATCAACTCTTTTGAACTTCTTTATCAACGTCCACGTCCAAACCACAGCTGGTCTAATTCTGATCTCAAACTGGGTATCTGCTAATCTGGCTAACCACTCCTATAGCTCCTTATGAATTCCCCCAAAGAAAATATTGTGTATATCAATAAAGATATATTTCTCTAACCAATATTCAGTACTAAGATTAGGGTTCTTGTTCTGAGCTTCGATGAAGTCCTTTTATTGTTCTTTTATCAACTTCTGAATCTATGTATTTGATGGAAACCACCTTGACATTCCCTCAAGAATATCCCAGTCCTGGCAACGGAACCATTTGTTCACACAAGGGTAGACCTATAGTTCAACTCTAATAGCACACCAACAAGCCCTAGCTAATGGCCCTTTTAGCAACACCTTCCAAGTAGATGCAGTCTCACCTGAAGTATGAATAGGGGGTTGTAGGACACATGTGTATACAACCAGAGGAAATGCAAAGTGGATCCAAAACAAGAACACACAACAACCTATTTATTATTTATCTCCTTTAATCCGACTACACAAGTTGTATCTCAGATACAACACAATGTTGCAATAACAGAAGAAAAGAAATCAAAAGAACACAACGTAAATCACACAAAACAAAAAGATATACGTGGTTCACCCTCTCCCTAGGGCTACGTCCACATAACTATGTTTCTTGATATTGTATGAAATCATATAGTTCTATCTGGGTACTTAGCTTGCAGATCTCTTTCTTTCTCTCTTCTCTTTCTCTCCTCCCCATGCACCCAACTATAGGATTGATCTTCACACCGAGATGAAGATCTTATAATAGAGAATTCTCTCACACACAACACTTCTCTCTCACACAATAATAATTACTCAATCACAACAATAATAATGAACTCAGAACAAACCTTTTCTCACCCCTGTTGATCTTTGTTTATACATTACAATGAATCTCGAACAACCTTCGGCCAAAACCTAGGTGTCAAAACCCTAAATACCAAAACCCTAGGTGTCTAAAACCCTAGGTCAACTTGATCCACATTTTCATGGTTTAGCTAGCCTATCTTTCCTTTTTTCCTATGAGGTGCTCCAAAGAATCCGCCAATGTCTTTTTTCGCCTGATGAGTTGTCCACGATCCATCTTCATTGCTTATCAATCTTCCTCAATCTTCTTTTTCAATGGCTCTCTTTTACTTACTTCGCTCCTTCTTTTTTTCTTCTTTGACCACTTTGACCCAATCACAATCAATGTGTCTTCTGTGTAGTTTTCACTTCGTCTGTTCTGTTCATTTTTCTTCGCTTTCTTCCTCAATCCATAACCAAGGTCCAACAATGATGTATGTTCTTATTTTGTATATCTTAGTGAACCATCATGTATTATATTTTCTGTGTGTGATCTTCTTTAATGAATGAGATATGGACATGCCTCTCTGGGTGCCATTATCAACTCTTTATACAACTGTGCGTGTTGTGTATGCTATCTTTTCAAGGTGTAGGATTTCTTGTAATTGTTGCACAATGGAAGCATAAGATGAACAAGATTAAATGGTAGAAAATTGCAAGACAACAATCACACACAAAGAACACAATGAATTTACATGGTAAAACCCTTCAAAAGGGAAACATCCATAGGGAAATGATAATCAGTATTATTATTGTTCAAGGGAGAATTACAATAGCCAAACAAAGGCTTACATCCATTCCTTACACACATACAATTTTCCTCTATGTGCTTACATTAATCTTTAACATCTCTCCCACATTTACAATTAATGTGCACCTAACCATATTCTATTTTTAGTTGATTTGTTCAACTGAAACTAGAATAATAGGAGCCAAAATATCTACCCAAATCCATGGGAAATTAGTTGGCATTGTTTCAACAATCTCCACCTTGACAATAATTTATCTGAAAATCATGTCTAAATTTATTCATCACCTTTCCTGCAAGCCAAGAGAATCCAACCATCGTCATAGCTTCTCTAACAATACTGTTTTTTTAACATGTCTACATAATTTTCTCATGTATGGACCTTTTCCAGAGCCACTCTACCTTCATCAATAACATATCTTACAAAATGGTATTTAATAGGAATATTCTTTGTCTTACTATGATAAGTTGGAATTTTATCCAAATGAATAGCACTTTGACTATTGCAAAATAGTTTCATCTTGTCCTGCATCCTTCCAAAATTAGCCAACAAGCCTTTTAACCAAATTGTCTCCTTGGAAGCATGCAAGAGAACTATATATTTTTCCTTTGTAGTGGATAAAGAAACAATGTTTTGAAGCTTTGACTACCAAGTAACAGGTCCTCCTACAAGAGTAAAGACATATCTTGAAGTGGATATCCTTTTTTCCAAGTCACCTGCAAAATCTGAATCGACATAACCACATACTAAATCATTGTAATCATTATAGGTGATAAAAAATCACTTGTTCCCCTAAGATAATGAAGTACCCATTTCACTGCTTCCCAATGCTCTTTACTTGGATTTTCCATGTATCTACTAACAACACCAACTTCATGTGAAATATCTTTCGTAGTACTTACCATCGCATACATCAAACTTCCGAATGCATTAGCATATGGTACACAAGACATCTATTTCTTTTCTTCATCATTAATAAGACATAAACTTGAAGAAAAAATGAAATTGGAATCGAAAGGGATTTTTACTGGTTTCACATTATTTGTATAGAAAATCATAAGTATTTTCTCCACATACTTCTGTTGTGATAACCACAACTTACCATTTTTCATGTCTCTGTGTATCTCCATGCTTAAGATTTCTTTTACTACTCCTAGATTCTCATATCAAATGTCCTAGCCAACTGAACCTTCAACATGTCGATCTCAACCATGCTTTTGTTTTCTACAAACATATCGTGAACATAAAACACCAAAATAATGAATATGACATTTTTCAACTTTTAAAAGTAAACATATTGGTCATGCTCACTTCTTATGAAATTGTGGCTCATTCTCATTATTGGTGTGAAATTTTATAAACACTTCAAATTTTGTTGTGAAAATCTATAAATACGATTTAATACAATTTTTTTTGTGTGATATTTGTCTGTATGGTCTTGTTTTGTATATCTCAGTGGACCATCATGTATTATATGTTTTGTGTTTTTTATCATAATGTAAGAGATAACTTGAGTTTAGTCCACAAATATGTGTTCTTTTGAATGTTCATTGTCTATACAAAATAAATCTGATGTTATCGATTTGTGTGCTAATAAGATGAGAACATGAGGCTTACGATTTTCTTTAATGAACGGGAGATGGACACGCCTCTCTGGTTACCATTATCAACTCTTTATACAACTGTGTGTGTTTTTTTATGTTTCTTTGTCAAGGTGTAGGGATTTCATGTAAGGATTTCATGTAATTGGTGCACAACTGAAGCATAAACTGAACAAGATTAAATGGAAAAAAATTACAATACAACAATCACACACAAAGTACACAATGAATTTATGTGTTAAAACCCTTCAAAAGGGAAACATCCACAGGGAAATGATAATCTATGGGCTTACATTAATCTTTAACATCTCTCCCACATTTACAATTAATGTGCACTTAACCATATTTTATTTTTAGTTGATTTTTTCAACTGAAAATAGAATAATAGTAGCCAAAAGATCTTCCCAAAGCCTTGGGAAATTGGTTGGCACCGTTTCAACAATCTCCACCTTGAGAACAATTTACCTGAAAATCATTTCCAAATTTATTCATCACCTTTTCTAGACGCCAAGATAAGCCAAGCACCGTCCTAACTTCTTGAAACATTTTTGTTCTCACCAAAGTTAGACCAGATCTTATCCTCAAGTTTGTAATTGTGCATGTCAAAAAAATCCACGAGAACATGCTTGTTGAATATGAATAGATTATTATTCTTATTATTGATACTATCATATTCACTACTCATATATAAAAAACAAATAAAGAGGAGAATGAAGGATTTCTTAGGATTTCCCTAGGAGGTGAAGGATGATTTACCTGACTCAAAATTTATAGAATGAAGGATTTCTTAGGATTTCCCTAGCAGGTGGAGGATGATTTACCTGACTCAGAATTTAAGACTTTGCATAGAGATGAGAGATCAGGGATCAAATAAGTGTTAATGCACTTTATCGTCACTTATGTAATAAGGAGTGAAAGTTGAAGGCCAATGATATGGTAGAAACAATTATTATCTTTATTTAACTTAATTATAAAAAAAGTATTATTGACACTTTCCTATGCTAAACATTGGAAATGAAGAGAAAATTTAAAGCCAATGCTAAAATTAATATCCATTTAAATATTGAATGTTATAGTCTCTCCARAAAGGACTAATAATAGTTGAATGGTTAATCAAAATATATCATTTGAATTGAATTTATTTGTATTATAATGATATGGTAAGTGAAAAGTTTCGAAGAAATGTCATGATAGTGATTGATTTCTTTGGAGGATTTTTCATTCAATATTCCACCAGCTTACTATTTGTTTTTTTGTTGTCATGAAATTACACCTTACTGTTTTTGCAGTTGTTATGATATTCCATTTGTTTTTTTGGAATTGTTGTCATGATATTTCACTTAACATTTTTTTTTGAGTTTTCATGATATTCTATTTGTTTTTTTGGAATTATTATCATGATATTCCACATTGCCTTTTTTCTTTTAATTGTTATCATATTCTGTTTGTTTTTGTTTATTTAAGTTTTCATGATATTTTGTTTGTGTTCTTCCAGTTTTCCACCTTACTCTTTTGAAGGAGTTGTCATGATATTCCACCTTACATTTTTTGAGGAGTTGTTATGATATTCCACCTTACGTTTTTGGAGGAGTTGTCATAATATTCTATTTACCTTTTTGGGGAGTTGTCATGTTATTTCACCTTTCTTTTTTTGGGAAGAGTTGTCATGATATTCCACCTTACATGTTTTGAGGAGTTGTCATTATATTCCACCTCATGTTTTTGGAGGAATTGTCATAATATTCTATTTACCTTTTTCGGGAGTTGTCATGTTATTTCACCTTTCTTTTCTTGGGAGGAGTTGTCATGATATTCCATCTTAGTTTTTTTTGGATGAGTTGTCATGATATTCCATTTACCATTTTGGGGAATTGTCATGATATTCCACCTTACTTTGTACTAGTGGATAGGGATGAGTTATAAAGTTTCACATTTAAAACATCGTTACATTAAATACATTTTTTTTTTAAATTATAAAAAATTACTAAAGGATGGTTAGATATTTTTATTTTCAAATGGTATGATAAGGAATATTGTATTTTTATTTTAAAAAAAAATGGTAAGGAGTTATAAAGAGATTATACTTTTTTTTTTTTAAAGAATTATATGATTTTGCCAATACTTGTAAAAAGGTTTATAATGCGTTTTCTTGGAATCCGTGAGTTCAATTATCTAAGATATTCCATGATACTTAATAAAAATAGAACCTTTTATCTTATGTCTTACACCTGTCCAAAATTGAATAAGCGATCTAAGAAACTATGTGATGCATTGAAATCTGTGCATTTTTTTCAATATTTTTTGGAAACAAGCACATCAACATAAAGCACTCTCATATAAAGAATCAATAAAAGATAAAATCAACAAGAATACATGGATGTAATCTTACAGAGGAAAGAAAAGGGCATAAAGAAATTTGCACTTGAAGACAAATATTTGGATTATTTTACATTATAAAGAAGTTCACTTACAATCATTACTTTATAAGGTATTGCCAATTTTGCTTGTATGAATTTATTTTGAATCGCGATCTTTTGGCTCAACTTTATCCCAGTTTTGCGAAGGGATTGACCCCATTTTTCACCCTGAATTGGTCGGAATATTCAGACTTTTTAATATTTCGTGGAGGATTAAATCCAGTAACGGGGGGTCTGTGGCTGACCGATACTGCGCATCATCATTTGGCTATTGCAGTTCTTTTCTTGATAGCCGGTCATATGTATAAGACCAATTGGATCATTGGCCATAACCTCAAGGACATTTTAGAAGCTCATAAAGGTCCATTTACGGGGGAGGGCCATAAAGGTCTTTACGAGATCTTAACTACCTCATGGCATGCTCAATTAGCTATTAACCTAGCTCTTTTAGGATCTTTAACTATTGTCGTAGCAATTTTGCTTGTATGAATCCACTAATGTCTCCTTCATTCAATTTCTACTTACTATTTTCAAATGGTGTTATAAGGGATCTAGTAATTTTTTATTTGAAAAACAATTGTAAGGAGTTATAAGGAGGTTTTAATAAATATTGTTTTTGTAAAATATTTTAATAAGGGTATTATATGATTTTTTCGATACTTTTGAAAAGGTTTTTTTTTCTCTTTTTTTTTAATTATAATGAGATCAAGAATCTAAGAGATTCCATGATACTTAATAAAAAACATAAATGATTTTCTTGTGTCCTTTTTCGGGCACATTGAGTTTTCCAAGAGCGCGGTATGTCGTTTCGTCGTTGCGCATGGACTTTTTCTTTTCGTTATGCTAAGTACATTTTTGTTGCCTGTTGACCATTCCTCTGAGTTATGTACCTCCAAGATCTTGCAATTGTATATCTCCCCCATCTGTTACAGTCTTCACTTCATATGTTCCCAACCAATGCATTCTAAATTTTCCTGGGTGCTGAAGAAATTTACTATCATACACCAAGACTAGGTCTCGCTCCTTGAAACTCTTCCTCTTAATATGTGTGTCATTCAAAGATTTGTCCCTTGCTTTATGTACTTCCTGGTGAAATCCTTCTAGAATCCTATCTTCTTCCATCACCATCAACTGACTTAGCCTTTCTTGTACTGTGCCTTGTTGTGTCATGTTGGTGATTGTTTCTACATGTAGACTAGGTACCAAAACTTCTAATGGCGCCACACTTTCTTGTCCATACACCAACTTGAATTGTATGTGCCCAAAGTTAGACCATATCTTATTCTCAAGTTTGTAATCGTGCATATCATAAAGTGCCACGAGAACATGCTTGTTGAATATGAATAGATTATTATTATTATTATCATCTTCATTACTCATATATAAAAACCAAATAAAGAGGAGAATGAAGGATTTCTTAGGATTTCCCTAGCACATGAAGGATGATTTACTTGCCTCGGAATTTAAGACTTTGCATAGAGATGAGGTATCAAATAAGTGTTAATTCACTTCATCGTCACCTCTATAATAAGGAGTGAAAGTTGAAGGCCAATGATATGGCATAAAAAATTATTATTTTTATTTATCTTAATTAAAACAAAAGTATTATTGACACGTTCCTATGTTAGACATTGGAAATGAAGAGAAAATTTAAAGTTAACACTAAAGATAATATCCATTAATGTTATAGTCCCTCTGGAAAGGACTAATAATAGTTGAATGGTTAATCAAAATATATCATTTGGATTGAATTTATTTGTATTATAATGATATGGGAAGTGAAAAGTTCGGAAGAAATGTCATGATAGTGATTGATTTCTTTGGAGGATTTTTCATTCAATATTCCACTAGCTTACTATTTGTTTTCTTGTTCTCATGAAATTACACCTTACTATTTTTGCAGTTATTATGATATTCCATTTGTTTTTTTGGATTTGTTGTCATGATATTTCACCTAAATTGTTTTTTGAGTTTTCATGATATTCTTTTTGTTTGCCTTTTTTTTTATTTGTTATCATATTTTGTTTGTTTTTGTTTTTTTAAGTTTCCATGATATTTTATTTGTGTTTTTCCAATTTTCCACCTTACTCTTTTGGAGGATTTGTCATGATATTCCACCTTACATTTTTTGAGGAGTTATCATGATATTCCATCTTACGTTTTTGGAGGAGTTGTCATGATATTCCATTTACGTTTTTGGGGAGTTGTCAGGTTATTTCACCTTTCTTTTTTTTTGGGAGGAGTTGTCATGATATTCCACCTTATAAAGTTTCACATTTAAAAAATTATTACATTAAATACATTTTTTTTTAAATTATAAAGAATTACTAAAGGATGGTTAGATCTTTTTAATTTCAAATGATATTATAAGAAATATTTTATTTTTTATCTTAAAAACAATTTGTAAGGAGTTATAAAGAGATTGCACTTATTTTGTTTTTTTTTTAAATAATGTTGGAAAGAATTATATGATTTTTCCAATACTTGTAAAAAGGTTTATAAGGTGTTTTTTTGAATCCATGAATTCAATTATCTAAGATATTCCAAGATACTTAATAAAAACAGAACATTTTATCTTATGTCCTATACTTGTCCAAACTTGAATAAAAGGGTCTAAGAAACTATATAGTTCATTGAAATCTATACATTTTTTTTTTATTGATATTTTTTTTTGGCAACAAACATATTAACATAAAGCACTCATATAAATAATAAATAAAAGAGAAAATGAACAAGAATACAAAGATATAATATTACAGAGCAAAGGGCATAAAGAAATTTGCACTTGAAGACAGATATTTGTATTATTTTACATTATAAATAATTTCACTTACAATCATTACTTTATAAGGTATTGTCAACGTTTCTTTATGAATCCACTAATTGAGTCCATTTCTATTTAGTATTTTTAAATGGTGTTATAAGGGATTTTGTATTTTTTTATTTGAAAAACAATTGTAAGGAGTTATAAGGAGGTTTTATTAAATATGTTTTTTTAAATTACTAAGGAGATTATATGATTTTTTCGATACTTTTAAAAAGGTTTTTTTGTTTGTTTAATTATAAGGAGATCAAGAAATTTAAGATATTCCATGATACTTAATAAAAACATAAATGTTTTTCTTGTTTCTTGGACCTACCCAAAATTAAATAAGGGTGTTTACAAAATTGTGTGGTGGATTGTGATTGGTATATATTTTATTTTATTGATATTTTTTTGGAAACAATCACATACACATAAAGCAGTCTCATTTCAAGAATCAAGAAAAGGAGGCAAGAACAAGAATGAAACAATATAATATTACGAATACAAGCAAAGGGCACAGATAAATTTGCGCTTGAAGATAAATCTTTGCATTATTTTGTATTAGAAGGAAGATCACATGTAATCATTATTTTATAAGGTATTCTAAATGTTGCTGATATGTATCCATTATTGTCTCTTTCAATCAATTTTTTTATTCAAATATGACATACTTGATTTCATTGTAATTTTAGGTTAATCTTTAATTTTCTCTCATTAAGGGAGTGAAAACCTTGACATGGAAGCTGTCAACAATAACATTGTTAATTATTTTTTTTTAAAGAAAAAATCATTATATTCATAAGAGTTGAATATACATGTTTTGAGTCCAAAAATGAGCAGGACTTCTAACACCTCACGCCGTTATGTTTCCTACTAATAAGTAGCAGGCTCTACTAAATTCAATATTGATCTTACCTATACAAATAACTTTCCAAAAAATATCAACAATTGTTTCCAACAAACAAGTTATAACCTATATGTTGTGTTAAACTATTTAAAAATTGTGTTTGAACTAACAAAAGAATCTCAAAAACTCAAGACTATTCTTTCCTGTAAAAATAAATGTCCAAAAAATATCAATAATTATTTCCTAATGGAAAGTTATAGCTTCTACTTTGTGCCTGACTATTCATAAACTGTGTTGTAACTCACCAAAACATCTCAACAATAACTTTTTTTTCAAACATATTCAAAAAGTGGGATCTAATCAGACTGTTAGAGTCAGAACTGCATGGATTCAGTTTCCTCATTATCAAAGAACAAAATGGCACTGCTAAATGTTCTGATCTTGCTTCATTCATTGTATGGTTGATTTTGAGCATTCCTTTTTACCTAAGAAGAGTTAGAAGCATAAGTTTACAGTTACAAGAATCCATTATGAAGTCTTGAAGGTCCATTAATTTGGTGTGTTTTTCATGCTTTGGAATTTGTATTTAGAGTCATTTTCTTGGTGATCTTGATCTAGCCCAGTATTGAATATGAGAATCAAAGGTGTCTATTGATTTTTTCATGTGAAACATTGTTTCTTGTTTTTGTGACATCACGTGTTTGGTGTCTTGTTTCACAATTGCAATGATTATTTGATGTTAGTGTTGTGATATTTGGAAGTCTTTTGCTGATTTCCACACTTGGAGGGAGACACTTGATGGTTCTTGTTGCAACACTTTTTTGGCATTGGAAACTTGAAGAAATTCTTTAACTCGAGATGGTGGGTATTGAAGACTTGCTTAGTCTTATACATAGATTAATTCATACTGCACATGAAACAAAAATTGAGATTGGAAAATTTTCACTAAGTAACATGCCTACATGTATGCACATCATGCATAAAAAGATTGATCTACCTCAAATTCAAAATAGGTTGTTAATTAATGAATTAAGAATTCACCATCCTAATCCTAGTATTGTTCAACGTAATCCATTATTCAATTTAGCAGTAGTTTAAAGTGAACAAGAAGACCTTGAATACCATAAAACAATGGATCTCATGGATGAATTGGATGAAGAAACTAAGAAAGATAAGGTTAAGATTGAGAACAAAGATAAAATTGTCAAACCTTGCAAAGAGTTGTAATTCAATAAGAAAAAATATGGCTTAGGATATTAAAAGAATGATTACAACTTCTTTTATATTCCTAATTAATCCAAACTAGTTATGTTTATGAGTGTATGGTTTCTTTATGGTGATTTGCAGAGGAATATTGTTAATGTTGATAAGTTGAATGAAGTACATGAACTTGAAGATGATGATGAGGAACAAGATGATGAGGATGAGGATGATGATAAGTTGGTTGATGATGAATAATTTGGTGAATTCTGTGAATGCTATAGTGGGAAAAACCCCCTATGGACTACACTAGGGTTAAACATGTAGGCAGATCTAACCGTATAAAGACTTCTACTTTTTAACAACTACCCCAAATACACCCCACATTCATGCATAAAACACAAGGTAAAAATATCCGGTAACTCTACCTTAAACTCCACGTCCGGTATTGATCCTTTTGCATTCGATTGCTCCTTGACTACAAGTTTCCTCCCAAGGCTGACCTGCATTCATAAATAGACAAACAAAGAACTACGAACATGCATATTATATATGAATTAGTGGGTTAGATGTCATAATCAAATATAAATCAAACATAAAGATTGAACACATCATATTCGGGACAAAAAAAGTATTCCTTTTTATTAATCTCACAAAGTTACTTACAATGAGATTGGCGATTGCTCCTCGAACCTGGTCCAAGTTCCTCTTCACCAAGATCCAACTGTGCTTCCTCGTATATTTCTCCTCTTCAAATCTCTCTAGGGAATGTATTAGTCTTGCAATGGAGGAAAAAGGAAAGAATAGGGAATTTTGTCTCAAAACTCACAATGTGGCTACAAATTCTTGGGGCAAGGGGGGAAAGTGAAATGGGCAGAGTTTCATTGTTCTTATGCTTAGATTTGGAATGAGACCCAAACACCTCCTTTTATATGACAAAAGGATGGTTATTCGATTGGGTGACGGGCTATAGGTGGTGGGACAGTTGGGAAACTACCCAATAGCCTGTAATCTCAACGAAATCCTTGCAACTTTTTAAATTTTGCAACATTTGTGGGTATACGTGGGTTGTAATGTGAAACTAGCGTACGTACATGGGATGTATTGGTGCATGAAGAGTGTGTACGCAGGAAGTAGTGAGACAGGGCACGGACATCTTCAAAAATATGGTCTTTAAAAAGAGTTGCTCAGTGATGGTTTGGCAAAAATAGCAAGTAAGAGGGCCTAATGTAAGGTATGCATGTATGGTGCAATTTAGGGTTATAGCAGATGCTCCCTAATGTGTTAGGTCAAAAGAGCATCTCATGGCCGAAATACATTACAAATCTTCACCAACGTATGAAGTGAGTGAGCCCGGGACCAGAGTTTGGGAGGTGCCATCTGCAAAAATAATAATTGTCTCACCGAGACAGGCATACCCATGATTGGGATGAAATAAATCATGTTTTCCAATCAAACACACTGCATACCCATGTCATATAACTATATAAAGTGTATCCGTGAGCAATACATAGTGGATCTACATATCAATATCAAAGATATACATGTATAGTATCCATCTTCAAGAAGCCAATGATGCCTGATGGCTGGAGATGAGGCCTTCAGAGCTCAAGAAACAACTTCAAGATCTTTAAAAATCGGGTAGGAGTGTAATGTGAGTGTACAAATTCACTACCTAGAGGTCTTCGACGACTCATTGAGAACATACAAGAGGATCTCAGTGATCAAGAAGAGAACTTCAATGATTTCGAACAAGGACTTGATTGGACTTTCAGGATGGTCAGGCATGAGGGCAAGAGACAAATTGCATAAGGGTCGAATCAGGCCGAGTAAAAAATTCCCTTGGACAATAGCACGACAGATGATCAGACTCAAGAAGCATGACATTGACATAAGCTCACAATGCAGGAGGCAACACAAACTCTGCATGTGTTTGGAAGAATAACCAAGTGAAGGAGGAAACAACTCTATGTAGCAAGAACATCCTCCTAAGTTCATATTAAATTCCAAATATTGACGAACAAATGAAAGGATGTTATTTGTTCAAGGGATAATCATTGTGCTTCCATAAAAATAAAATAATTTTCCCATCCTCTTTTTGGGGCATATTTGATTTTTTTTGTCTTTTTCAATCATTTTGGAAAGCTTGAAAAAGAATAAAAGAATTCTACATTACAAAGGAGGAATGAGTGTCACAAAGAATACTAGTTCCAAACACAAGGAACACACTAATGCTCATAGCAAGGAGACATGTGCAGGAAAAGGAAACTTGGGGAAAATTCCTCCACGGGTCAGGGTGTCAAGATGTAGAGGCAAAGTTCTATAAGGCTTGTGTATAAGGCATGCATCAAAGGTTAAGTTGAGAAAAACATGGAGATGATATTAGGCCAAAGATGCAGGAATGCAACTGCAATTAATAGGGCACGATGAAACCCCCTTCAATGTATTTTTTATGAGCCAAGAGAAGGTAAGCTCGATGTTTTTTCATTTTTAGAGAGTCTAAAAAAGCATAAAAGAAGACTCCACTGGGGTACCTTTTTCGAAAGTGGTCAAGTCAGTTTGGAAAAGTTGTAAACTAGCACCAAAAGATCTTTATCCAAAACCATTTTAATGAGAGTGACAAAGACAAGATCACTCGAAAATATTTTCAATTTTAAGGAGTCTGAAAGGAGCTTGATTGTGGACTCGCTGCCTTTTTCTAGATTCTGTCTCCCTAGCCCGAAAAAGTGAAATTTGTTGAGGAGAAATATCCTGGCGAGACGAATCTACTGAGGTGTACCTTTTTCCTCCTCAATATACAGGACGAAAAAAGGGGTAAACTCATGCCAGTAGATGTTTTTCAGAACCAATTAAAGAGAGTGAAAGAACAAGTTCACTCAACGATCTTTTCAATTTTAAGGAGTCTAAAAATAGCCTAAATATGGACTCTGTAGGGGAAGTTCTTCTGGACCAATTTAACGAGTGTGAAGAAATAAGATCACTTGACAATATTTTCAATTTTAGGGAGTCTGAAAAGAGCTTAACTATGGACTCCATGGGGGTTCCTTTTTCATAAATTTAGTCCCTCAGGCTCAAAAAAGGGTTAAACGTATACCTGAGAATACTCTTCTAGCGAACTGAAGTTCCTAGAGTATACCTTTGTTCGTACAATTGACTGTCTGGACTGAAAAAGTGGTAAACTACCACCGGAGAGATGTGCCTTCAAATTTTATTGTGGCGAGCGTGAAGGACAACAAGATCACTCGACAATATTTTCATGTTTAAAGAGTCTGAAAAGCGCTTAAAAGAAGACTCATTTTCTGGGAGCCCCGAGGGTGAGGTCAAGAGTGATAACATATCATACATATGAGGCTCAATATCGTAATTAGGACAATAATAACAAGGACTCCCAAGCCTAAAGTGATTAATGACAGCATGGACACCAAAAATGCAACCAGGATCTACCTAGGGCATCCATGTAGAGGTAGGCTCTACCACCAAATTACAACACTTCTAAAGTAGCAATGACAGTTGTGTGTTGCAATTCGATGGGATCAACCCTATGGAAAAGAGGAAAAGACAACGAGATGCAAAAAGTGGAGGTGGAATCCTAACTTAAATGCACAAAGTTGGAAAAACGAATTTTTACCAAAGGACTTTCAAAAGTTACCCATCTCCAAAATAGTTTTCCAAACCAAAAGTGAAGTGTATCGTAACATCCACTGAGAAACTCTAGAACCACATTAAATGATTTTCAAGCTAGAAAAAATGACAAAAGGGTCCAAAAAATGACAAAACGAGCCAAAAAAGTCTATAAATAGAAGCTGGCAGCGCATTATCACCATTGTAAATTGAGAATTGACCCAAAAGACAAGAAAAAACCTTTGCTAAAAGAGTTGACTCTAGGAGCTTCAGAGGCTGAAATGGACTTCCGCTCCGACTAAGTAAGTACAAACTAGCTCCTCTTACATTTCCATACTTTCCTTTTGCATTAGTTTTATTTTTTGGGGGGAGGGCGCACTCCTAAAAGGGGGTGGCCCTACATGTACGTGAGTTGTCCAAGGACAACCCACATATCCCCGTGGGAAGAAAACAATATGTTCGTGTGCATATGCAACTGCGTCCAATACATCCGATGTACACCCTCAAGGATATGGAAGAATTAAAAATACAAGAATTAACTCTCCCTTTGAACTTGTTTGTAACAAGATGTATGTCCATTGGAGTGAGAGGGAGAATGAGGACATTGATTCTTTGGTCGAAGATGACCCTGTTGTTGTTGCCGCATTAAAAAAATGTGGGTTGTGGAAATTCTTTCGGTGCCCACTCATGAGGGAACAACCCAGGTTGTTGAATGCTTTGGTGGATTACTGGCACTCTGACGTTGAGGCATTTATTCTTGAGGGGAAGTCATTGACTCCAACAAATGAGGATATTTATTTTCTGACTGGCCTCTCAAGGAGAGGGGAACTGATCAACCTTCATTATTTACCTCCTAGGCCTCACAACATAGCCGATATGATTGGGATACAATGCGAGGTTGGCACAAATAAAGTGGGTTTTTAGGTGTCGATCCATAAAATTACCAACCTATCACTCCAAGTGATAGTTTTACTCATTGGGTGGATCACTAGATCCATGGTCTTAGATCAGGCCTCCCGAGCGCACATGGATTGTGAAGTACAATGGTTAAATGCACAAGTGTTCGACTGGAGCACAACCATGATAGAGTGCATGAAGAGACAACTCACGGAGTGTCATGGGAAGAATAACAAAATATTCAGGTTTGAGACTGTTCTATCCTCTTTTTTCTTCGAGAGGGTACCTAGTCTCAATCCACGAGAGACAGTATGGGGGCACGTGGCCTCCTTCCCAACAGTGGGGAGGTGGGATGCGTTATTTCCATGACAGGGGGGAGGGAGGACAATTGAGGCCATTGGCGATACTTTATTTGACTGGTGGTCTTGACATATTCCGGCTATAGAGGACTACTCCTATTCTGGGATCAACTTCTCCAGGGATTCTGATATGCCCGTACCTCCCGGACCAGAGCGAGTTGAGATAGGTATGTTTTCTTTTAAAAGTTTTTTAATTTTTAATTTTATTTTTCTATATATCATTTTTATGTATCTGACAACTATCTATCTGTTATGTACATATGTGGGACCAGTGCATCCAACAGATTTTGCGAGGAGCAGGCATCGTCCTCGACTAGAGCCAACACTAGCAGTGACCGTCGGACCAACAACAACAGTCGTCAGGCCAACAGAAGCAGCAAGGGGACCTCCAACCAGAGAGGCTGAGAGAGTGTTGATACAGGTGGAGCAGAACCTCACCGCGCTCACTCGTAAAGTTACTATGGCCGAGATCGAGGATCTTTTGCCATCTATGCAACCTCATGTAGCTGGGGTGCCACAGACTTGGGTCCATATTTTCCAGCATCTGAAAAATGTTGTGGTTCACTATGGAAAGGCAAATAGGCCCCGTGCTTGGCTTAGGGTGGACCACTTATATGTCGAGGGAACTTTTTGTATATTTTTTAGGGTATAAGCCCTGCGATGTATACCAGACATATTATTTTTTGAGGCCCTTGCGCCCACCTATGTACTCTGATACTTTTGATATATATATGTGTGTGTGTGTGTATTTACATCTTTTTATGTCTTATGGATCACATTTTTACAATGTATGTACATGTGTATGTGTGTGGTTATTTTCATTTGTGTGCAATATGCCAATCTAATACATGATTATCTAGAGTATCTGTGATTTGATTCAATCTCCTAGGAACATGGATATACGTAATGTAATCAAATCATCGTTTTAAGAGACATACCCTAAGGAATCGTCGATGTAGAGTAGGATCATAAACACGGTAAACCTCATTTAACTAGGACACAACCAGTTGTGCATCTAAGTAGACCCAGAGGTGAGAGATACCATGCGACAAATTGTCACGAAGCAACTCTATTACTGTGTTGTACTTGGCGACATTGTTTGTGGAATCACCTAGACATATACCTCTAGAAGATAGCAACTGGACTTGAGGTGTGAAGATCACTCAATACGTGGAAGCAATCCTTCGAATGTGTTAGCTAGCACCGTCCATGAACCATGTCCATGTGGGTGTTACCCTTTTATTGTTTCTTCGATTGCTAAAGCAAGTATCATAACAATTCTGCTAATACCCTAAACATTAATACTATTAATGTATTATGACATTATTACTATTCTAGTACTTAATTTTGGTACTTAGGAAGGTAGAGTTAAACTTATTTCATTAGGGTTAGGGTTTTTAATTAGTAATAATGTTTTATTAACAATTAAATAATATATTACAAAATAATGTTTAATAATAATGTATTAATGTTTAGTAATAATACTATTAACTAGCAATAATCACATTTAAGTAAAATGTAGTTGATATATGTTGTATATATGTCAAACTGAGAGTTGTATACTAAAAAAAATAGATTCATTGATTGTTGGCATAGGAGCATACCCAGGGTTCAACGCTCAAGAGAGCACCAACAAATCCCTAACTATCAACCCTTTTGGCAACACCTGCGAAGCAGATGAAGTCTCACCCGAGGTAGAGACAAGGGTGGTTGCAGGACTCAAGTGTCTACAACCTTAGCTGGGACACATATCTATGGTTATCTTTCTTACAACGCACTTAGCATCAATTATTCCTTAACATACATTCATTAATATACTTCACAGAAGTCACAAAGCATTGCAGTGAATACTTATACTAAGAATGATTCAGTACTTATCTACATAAATATATGTTAGATGAAATTGGTCAAGCACCAAGAATCTCATATATCAGATCTAATGTTCATTCATTCATCAACAACATAGAGCATAACTAGATATACTTAATCACATCAAGCACTTAGCTAAGAAACAGATAAATACATAAGAGCGAAGAACAAACCATTATACACAGTTACCATGGTTCACCCCCACCCTGGGGCTACGTCGACAAAGTCTTCTTTATATTATCTTGGCCAAGTATTTACAACACGGAGCTTCAATGACCCTTACTTTGCACAGGACAGAAGGTCTGTGTAGCTCGCTAGATCCTTCTTCCTTTCACTTACCACAAATCTTTCTACAGTCTCTTACAGGGACTTGCACACATCTCTACAAGTCTTACAAAAAATGCACAGAGCCTTACAACACTTGATCACACATATCCAACTCTTAGCACTGTAGCCAACTTGCACTAAGAAATCACCAAATGCACTAAGAAACAACCTCCTCTTATTTCTTACATTGCCTATTTATTTATAGATTACAAAATGGGCCTAAACATGGGTAGACCCACAGGCCAACATTCCTTTCCATTTACATCAACCCCAAACCCTAAAATGGACCCAAAAATAGATCTTTCTTCCTTAATTTCCGCTTCGCGTTGAGCTCCATCTTTGACAAGTTGTCGCAGTCCCCAAAAGTGGTCAAGTATGACCAAGTACTCTTCAAAACTTGGTCAAGGGCCAACATTGATCCATACCATTTTTCACCCTTTCAAAATTAATAGTCCATATACTCTTAAATGTATCAATGAATCTATTTTTTCTAGTATACAACTCTCACTTCGACAAAAAAATTCGATATGGCGTTGAAGTCTGATAAATTTGGGCTTTTCTTGTCCCCTTTAAGAGAAAGTAAAATAGGGTAAACAACATAGAAAGAACCGGCTTCAATTATTTATGGTTTCTCCAATCACTAATAAATAGTTGATTGATTCACTCTATGTATCCATCAAAGTGTTTTTTTTCTTCCTTATAACAAATGAGTCATTGTGGGAGAGACTCTGCATTTATAATTTATTTAAATGCAATGCGTCAGGGTGAGATCTCTTGAGATGTAATTGAAAGATTTATAATGGAGGAAGTTCGATCTTAACAAATATTAAAATAGTTGTCCTCCCCATTTCTCAATCTCGCTTGAGAATTTTACCTTCTAACATTAATGTCTAAGATATTTGAATAACCTTTTGAATGCACCCTGAAGTATTTATGAGTCGGGAAAATGGTGGTTTTCCTATGAAATCTGCAATCTTGTTTATTCTTGTTTTCAACATGGCTCATATGTATGATACGATAAATCTACAATCAATAAAGTTGAAATGTGAATCGAATCTGATTCAAATGAACGTTTTTGACGGTGTATAACTTACAACCCTTCTATAATATAAAAGATTACATCTTAAAATAGTTGTATTGTACAGTATTATTGGAGCCTTGGAAGTGAACAACGCTATAACATTGTATTAAATGGGATTTTCGTGTTATTTGTTGGAAAAACTCTAGAAGGGAGAGTTGTAACGGCCCCAACCGTTACGACCAAAAAACAATGTACAACAAGTAAAATATTTATTCATTTTTTTTAAGGAATTACGATAATAACGTCAACAATAAATTCATAGTGACACAATATGACGATATCATAATGATTAAATTTCACGTGACACATAAACATAAATAACATAGTAGTTAGCACATCGTGAAGCTTGAAGCAAATAACGAACATTTAATCAGATAAAGAATATAAATGACTACCCTCCCATCCTACCTTGCAATGGTTAGAACCTCCAGTACACATAAGTAATGATAAAGCCCAGGTTCCCATCGATTTTGACCATTTAAGGTCTCGGGAATGGTGATTGTTCTAAGGAACAAGGAGGTGTCTACATCCCACCCGACACAATCAAGTCCAAGCCGACTAATCTAAATAACATCATTAACGATCATCTAGGCGCAAAAGCATTCAAATAAACCATTATATGTAACATAAAATTCCATGGTGCAAGAGAACTTAAATACTAAATCCATCAAGAAATGACATAAGACGAGGTGCAATAATCTACTTATTTAATTTTTTGGACAAAAACAAACATTACTTAATCTCCAGGCATGCAATTGAATCATTCATCAAATTAAAATAATCAATACCATCATCAAGGTAAGCACATGACCCAATTCCAGGTTAACATATTCACTTATCGATCAATGTGCGCATAGATCCAATTAGAAGGAATCATATTGCCACATTGTAACAAGCGAAATAGTAAACTAAGGTGTAAATATTAAAAAATTCTAAATCATCATTCATAATATAAAATCCATTGCGCCACAAGTCCAAAACTTAAACTATCATACATTATATGAAATCTATAAACGAAAGCAATCTAATCAATCAAACTAATCATTGACACAAGGTAAGTATATTCAATACTTTTTAACTGCACAAAGATCTAAGATCTAACCATCATAAAAATTCACAAGATAAAGAAGCCAACCTCTATAATCATCATTGATACATGAAAACTTGGTGTGCGCAAGGAGTCTACATCCCATGTTGAAAATAAGCGCGGGCTTTCAACTCCACAATTAATCAATACTTATTTTATTCAATCGACAAGTGTCCCTTTTAATTAACTTCAAGATCCCTAGGTTGTGTTTTTCCACTAACAGTATTTATTGGGGAATAATATTATCATTAACTTTTGTGCGCCAGTGATACTATGTCCATTCTAGCAACTGATGGTGGGAGTAAGGGTTAGGAGCATAGTGGCTTAATCATAGAAGAAGGTTTATTTATAAACCACGCACCTTTACAATACACTGAATTAAAATTGAAATCTGAATTAACATTGTAAATTGAAATACATTCTTAGTTATATTGCCACTGAATTTAAAAGTAACTACATTATATTCTATAGTATAATTGTGACCCGAATTAGAAATTTAACCGAAATATAATTTTAAAAAGGAAATAAACTGATTTAAAATTTAACTGTAATATAAATTCAACTGATTTATATTACTGGAAAATCATTCAACGGAATTCTATTTTGACTTATATATTGCATATGACATTATAATTCTAATTCTATAATTGCAAACAAAATTAGAATTAAACTGGAATATCATTCAACTGAATTCTATTATGAGTTATAGATTGCATCTAACATCATAATTATAATTCTATAATTGCAAACGGAATTAGAATTAAACTAGAAAAGCATTCAACTGAATTATATTATTAAAAATTATAATTATAATTCTATAATTACTAACGGAATTAGAAATTAAACTGGAATAACATTCAACTGAAATATAAATCGAAGTGTAATTTCAGTGATTCACTCAGCCACCGAGAAGGGACCTACGGGTTAGGAAGGATCGTGGTTTTTAATTGGGGTGTCAACAGTAAAACACGTCCATCCTTCCACGCAAGTTGGCGTAGTTTTAAAAACCAACGAATCCTATGCGGGAAAACGCTGAGTGAACGAAACCCAAGATGAAAACGCTTAGCAAAGATAATTAAAGTCTGAGGGATAATCAAATGCCAAGGAAGACTATACAGAATAATCTTCCCACCAAAGTAAAAACAACTCAAGTGGGTGAAAACGAGTGTGAGAGGAGGAAACCGGGCATAAATCTGAGCGCAGAAGAAGAATTTGAGTGGGTTAAAATGCAGAGAATTTAACTCAATTCCTGAGGTAATGGAGACCACCAATTTCGCTGGCAAGAGGGAACGCTGAGTCCAGGGACCACAGATTCACACAAAAGACACTAGCAGTATACTAAATCCCTATTGGGTGCATTACTGTTGAACCTCAAAATCCGAATATCAGAATTCAAATCACCTTGGGCAGAGTGTTGTTAGGATCCAAGAAAAGGAAAACTCTTAGCGAAAGAGTTTAAACTGGTGGAGGATAGAGAAAAACAATGCAAGAGTTTTGTTTGGTTGTGTGAAAGAAAACAAAAACTCCAGGCCTCTTCCTTCTTACACGCTCCGACTATCACATTTTACTGTGTAAAAAGAACCAAACGCTAGGGCTCAGCTGGAAGGAAACAAGAGGAAACCTCAAGGGTAATGGGTGTGTATTGACTGCGCAAGGGTGGAAACGTTGTGCAAGGTGCACTAGTGATAAAATGTAGGGTGCCCTTATCTCGATGTTGGGCAAGAGTAAATCGTGGTTGTTGAGCAGGAAGAGATGAAATCTCTGTACAACTCAGAGGACTTCAGTCACCTAAGAGATTGGTTTACAAAAAGAAGCTGAAATAAGGGCCAAAACATATGTCTAATTCCAAAAGTCTTAGAAGTGATGGATCGTGAACGCTAAACATATGCTTAGAACATAGTACATACTGAGAGTTTGGGGATTATAGGCGAGTGATAACAATCTCAAAAGTAATAGAATTTAACCAGTATTGTTACAAAAATAATAAACAATCTCAATACATGTTAACAGATTTTTATTTAAAACCATCCACCCCAACCATCAAGTAATCAGATACAGCGAGAAACTGGTCCATAGCAAGAATGGGTAAGTGTGAATTTTATAACCTACAATCACTAAAGAGAAGCAAGTACTCATACAAGTGGTATGTGGCTTTGCAACATAAAACGACAGATTCCTAAACAAGACATAATAGTTTCATAAATTCTCTAACATACATGCCGATCCAAAAACCATTACCGATTTCCACAAAGTTAAATCCACATACAAATTTTTAACTACTTTCAAATGCAAATTTTTAACATGCATACCATATCCGAAGACGAAGAATCCGAAGTGGTTGTTTTGTGCTTGTGCTCCGTCCAACTCCTACTTTCTAACCGTTGAGACCTCACTGGTACCTCCCATCCAACGCTAGGGGTATTTTTCTTCCCCCCAATACCCCTGAGCCGCAAAGGGGCCACACACACAAACCAGAAAAAGCTAGCTCCCATCTTGCCTCGCAAGATCGAGCTACCACTCTCTATCCAAGATGGGTATCCCGGATCCCACAAGAAAAATCAGTCAAGAGAAAAATCTAGTAGCATAACCTTATGCATACTATTCATGATCCATTCCCCTCATCTGTCATTTCTTATATAGAGTTGTTTCCAAAATGAATATTAAATCTTTTTTATTAAATTTTTATTAGGAAAATTCTCCCCCGTACACTTGTCACCCGATCCCTTAGTTTCACCATAAATTCATTTAATTAATTAAATTAATTTGTCAATTTTCCTCACCCACCTAAAAACGTTACTAAAAATGCTCCTCGATGTCCCTTTATTCCCTCACATTCCCTTAATGATTGACGTCTTTCTTAAATCTTAGTTGAGTTCGAATTTGGAAAGTTCTCTAGACTATATTCCCTTCTATGTTCCACATTCCTTTTGCAATTAAGCCTCCCCTTTTTGGTCTAAGTTCTAAATTAGAAAGTTTTGCACATAGCCAACAATTAAATTTTTGTTTTGAAAATCTATAAATACAATTTAATACAATGTTTTATGTGTGATTGTTGGCACAGGGGAAGACCCAGGGTTCAACTCTAGCAACACACCAACAATACCTAACTACTGGCCCTTTCGAAAACACCTGTGAAGCAGATGCAGTGTCACCCGAAGTAGAAATAGAGGGTTGCAGGACACAGGTGTATACAACCAGAAGAAATGTAAAGTGGATCCAAAACAAGAACACACAACAACCTAGTTATTATTTATCTCCTTTAAGCCTACTGCGCAAGTTGTATGTCATATCTAACACAATGTTAAAATAACAGAATAACAAAAAGAAAAAGAACACATCATCAATCACACAAAAAAACAAGATATACGTGGTTCACCCTCTCCCTAGGGCTATGTCCACAGAACTGTGTTTCTTGATATTGTATGAAATCATACAACTTTATCTCCGTACTTAGCTTCCAGATCTCTCTCTCTTTCTCTCTTCTCTTTCTCTTCTCCCTGCGCACCCAGCTATAGGGTTGATCTTCACACCCAACTAAAGATATTACAATATAGAATGCTCTCACACACACCACTTCTCTCTCACAGAACACTAATTACTCAATCACAAAAATAACAATGAACTCAGAACGAACCTTTTCTCACCCTTCTTGATCTTTATTTATACATTACAATGACTCTCAGGTAAACTTAGGCCGAAACCTAGGTGTCAAAACCCTAAATACCAAAACCCTAGGTGTCTAAAACCTTAGGTCAACTTGACCCGTGTTTTCAGGGCTTCATCAGCCTGTGTTTCCTTCTTTCCCACGAGGTGCTCCAAAGCATCCGTCAGTGTATTTTTTTACTTGATGAGTTGTCCATGATCCATCTTCCTTGTTGATCTGTCTTCCTCGATCTTTTTATTCAACGACTTTCTTTCTCTTACTTCGCTCCATCTTTTCTTCTTATTTGACCACTTCGACCCAATCTCAGTCAATGTGTCTTCCGCGCAGTTCACACTTCGCCTTTTCTCTTCCTTTTACTTTGCTTTCTTCCTCAATCCATAACCAATGGACAAAAACCCTCCAACACTCACATGTGACTCGTCTCGACACACTTCAGGTCTGAATCTTCTGTTGTACTTCAACTTCAGACTGCATGGAGTAGCCTGAACTCTCTACTCTATCCCTCCCTTCCTTGTTCAGACTACCTTTTATGTGTCTGGTACCCAGTTTCAACTGCACCTAGTACCTAGACCCTTCTTCTTATGCTTTTACTGAGAACTGTGAGGCAATTGGTTATCATAATATAGTTTCAATCGGCTCCCATTCACTAGACCTTCTGTCCATTCTCCATTCAAAGTCTTCAACTACATAGCTCCTTCTTCTGTAACATAGGAAACCTCATATGGCTCAAGCCAATGTGTCATGAACTTCCCTATATGCTTTATGAACTTGTTGTCATATACCAATACCAGATATCCTTGCTTAAATGTTTTCTTCTTGATATTCCTGTCATGATAGGCCTTTTCTTGTTCCTTCTGTAGTTGCTGATGAAATACGACAATAAATGTGTCTTCTTCTATTTCCACCAACTGCACAAGCCTCTCTTGAACAACACCTGTATCGTCCATATTTTTGAATGCTGCAATTTTGAGGCTAGGAACCAAATATTGCATAGGAACAACTGTTTCTAGGCCATAAACCAACTTAAAGGCAGTCTGCATTGTCATGTTCTTGCAAGTGGTTCTATAGGCCCATAACACTGTTGGTACTCTCAAATCCAAATCATCCTTGTTCACACTACAAATCTTCGTCAACGCTGTCTCCAAGATCTTATTGAAAGATTCAACCATCCCATTTTCTTGTGGATGGTATGGGGTATTCTTCTGATGGTGGACTACAAATTCCTGAGTCAAGGTTTCAATAGTATTATTAATAAAATGTGTACCTTGATCACTCATAAATATCTTTAGGCATCCAAAATTGGTTATGATGTCATCAAATACGAATCGTGTAGCTATAGTTGTACTACAGTACTTAACAACTCTTACTTATTCCCATCTTTTCAAATACTCTGTCGTAGTGATGATGTAGCGAGCTCTTGTATGTTACCTGGTGGGTTGATAGGTCTCACAAATTCAATTTCCCATTTCTTAAATGCCTGTAAAGTTAGTTGAGATTCTGAAGGCATCTCATCTCTTATGGAAGGTTTCCCAACTCTTTGGCATACATCACACACTTTGTAGTATTCCTTAGCATCTTTATGTAAAGTAGTCCACCAGAGGCCAGCTCTGAGAACCTTTTGTGTTATTTCTTTCCCTGCGTAGTTTCCTCCTACGATGACTTCATGTGCTTCTACCAGAATCAATGGTATTTCTACCTCCATAAAACATCTCCTCAGGATCTCATCAGGTCCCATCTTATATATTTGTCCAACTATAAGTGAAAAATATGCATTACAAAGTACCAACTGTTTCCTCTCAATGACTATATATCCATGAGGTGCCATTCCTATTGACATGAACTGGACTATCTTAATGAATTGATCATCAACCTTTCTGATGTCCAGAAATTGTGCATCCGGTAGTGTATCCTCCAAACTAGTAGGTTCCTCTCCATGTTCTAATCTGGATAAGTGATTAGGTCGCTTATTCATTCTTCCTGGTTTGACCACAATCTCAAAATCATATTCCTGGAATAACAGTAGCCATCTACATATTCTTCCCCCTAACACTGGCTTTTGGACTAAGTATTTCAATGCAAAGTGATCAGTGAACATATTAAAATATCCTCCCAACAAGTAGTGACGAAACTTCTACAACGCATACACCATGGCTAAAACTTATATCTCAGTAGTAGTGTAATTTATCTCAGCTGTAGAAAGCTTCCTGCTAGAAAAGGCTAATGGATGGTCAATATCTCCTGCTCCTGGTTTTGCTAACACTGCTCCTAGTGCAATTTATGATGCATCGACATGCACATGGAATTCCTTGCTCCAATCTGGGAAAACCAGAATAGGAATAGTAACCATTTTTTGTTTCAATGTGTCGAAGATCTGCTAGCATTCTTCTGACCATTGAAACTGACCATATTTCTTTAACAGCTTCTCCATGGGTGTTGTTATCTGTGCATATCCATTAATGAACTTTTTGTAGTATCCATTATGTCCCAACACAGTGCACAATGGTCTAACTAAAGTAGGGGGAGGTAGATCAACAATGATGGCGATCTTGGAAGGATCTACCACCAACCCCTGCTTACACACAATATGCCCTAGCACCACTCCAAAGGGTGAAAATAAGATGCACTTATTCAGGTTCAGGACAATCTGAAATTTCCTACACTTATCCAACATTAGTATTAAACATTCAATATGATTTTGTAATAAGCTAAAAATAGTCCAATCATCAAAATATGCTTCTAGAAATTTATGTAAAAACTCCTTGAATGATTCGACCACCACCCAAGAAAAGATGGTTGCTGCATTATTCAAGACGAAAGGCATCACTGTGTATTGGTAGGATCCCCATTCTATTGCAAATGTGTTCTTATGGTGATCTTTCTTAGCGATCCTGATTTGGTGGTAACCAGAAAATCCATTTGTAAAGGAATATACCTCTTGTCTTCCTACATTATCTAGAACCTCATCTGTGAAGGGTGTAGGGAATGGGTCATGTAAAAAGGCATCATTCAGCTTCCTAAGATCTACACAGATCCTGATCTCTCTTGTCTTCTTATCCTGGACCACCATAGGCATAATCCATTCTGACTCTTCAACAAGTTCTATGATTCTTGCTTCTAGCATTCTGTCTAATTCAATCTTCACTTTCTACTTATACTTGGGAGTCAATATGTAGGGTCTCTGCTTGACTGGCCTTGCATATGGTTTCAAGGGGATCTTCATCTCTCCCATGGGCCCTTTAATTCCCTTCATGTCAGTGAACTTGGTTGGAAAGAAGTCCTAATATTCATGTAGTAGTTATGTAATCTTGTCAATTGTGGCATCATCCCAATAATCTCTTACGTTTGTGAGATTAGGTGCTTTCTCTGTTCCAATATTAACTTTCTTGATTTTGATCAACTTTCCAATGAAAGGTAGTTCGACTCCTGGTTCTTCTACATCTCTATGTTCTTCAGTTATTGCGATGTTCACATTCCTAGGATCATCGTCTTCATCAACATTGATTTTATAACAACCTTGCAATTTCTGAAGAGGTGCAGTCCACTCATCCTCTTCTTCCTCAACAGGGAGGTTAGGTGCCTCCTCAAATAATTTTTGTATGACAACCTGTAAATATTAATCCACTATGGGATACTGATTTTTAAATAAAAATGTAGCTACAAAGTTATGAGTCATACCGTACCAATCTGCAGTGGTGAGGTGCAGTTCTGCTTCGAGGTACCAATTAATAGGTGTTGTTTCCTGAGTGATCATGAACTTATGCACCCGTTTTTCTTGAGGGATGTTGCTCTAGGCCTACTCACATCTTCTCACATGGTCCTTCGGATAGATTTGACCTGTGTATCGAACTTCACACCCTTCTACTTTTTTTGAAAAGCGCGCCATCATCAAAGTGTGACATTGCAACCACTCTGCAATGTTCTTCTTATGTGTTCCCCACCATCTTGTTGGTGTTTATTTCAAAGCCTCATCCAGTGCCAACAATCTCTATTGTACTAGTACAATTTCTTCAAATTATGATAAGAATGTTTCTAAATGATTTAAATCATCAAATGTGGGTAGATTACTTACTTCTGTGTCGATCCAGCGAACTTCCCTAGTCAATCTAGCACATCTCTGCCTAGAAAATTCATACATTTTGTTATGCCAATTCTCTAGGGCTTCTTTTGAATCTGATAAGAATGCGTTGTCACTTCACCATCTTAGGTTCCCATCTGCTATAAGATTAATGTAATCTTGTTGTCTTGCTATCAATTTTTATATATTCTTGAGCTCATATGCGTGGTCTTCCTCTCTGATGGGTTATGTGTATCTGTGACCTTCATCAGGATCAAGAGGTGTAATGAGCCTAAGGCCATCACCTTCAAATGTCATTATTATTTTATTTAAGTCAACAACAGTGGAATTGTTGAAATCCAAATCAATTCCTAACATCGTAGGATAAGGACAACTATCATCAACTATCTCAATTACCTTAAAGTCTGAATTTTTTTTTACCCCATCGATGTCTACAAGGACATGATCCAATCTCCCAAAGGGGATTACTCCCTAATTATTATCCATCCTAAGCCTAATAGGGGAGTAAATTAGCTTTGGTTTTCCCATCAGTGCCCAGGTCTACTTCGCCATAACATTGGCCTCCGACACTAAGTCGAGGACCACATAATCTATGTCATAATCTCTAATCTGGGCATTAAGGTGTAGTTCCTTATTTTTCCTTCTCTTTCTAGATACCTGATGTACTAGTCTATTTAGCAGAGGATCTACCCTTCCTATCTCATACTGTCTGATCAAACTTTGTAGTTCTTGTACAACTTTTTCCTCTTTAATCAAATTAATGAAAGTACATAAGAATTCCATAAGCTTTCTCACCTCTTTTCCTTCTCCGAGTGAGGCAGACTGATCAAAGGCCAAGGGCATTCCACATTCTCTCACTTTTGGTTGTGCCTTTAATGAATAATCCTTCTCTCTTCCAAACTCTCTTCTTGCCTCTTCAAATGTATTCTTTTCTTTCCTCTGAACAAACTCTTGTGTCTTCTCTGTAGCTCTTTTCACCCTTGATTCTTCTATAGTATTCCATGGGGTCATTCTTTCTTCTACTGTAACAACGCCTCCTCTAGTAATAACAATGACTCTGGGATCCTCTCCTCGAGGTTCTACTAAGATTAATTGTACTTGTGGGTTTCATCCTTGTCTCTCCTAAATTTTAGCTAATAGAACAGGAAAATCTTCAATAACGTGTTCAAATGAGTTGGAGTAGTTGTAAGTGGTACAAGGGTTCTGACAGTCCCTTGCTAATTTTCCTGGTTGTGCACAATTATAACAAATGATCTGACCTCAACCTCGACCCATGCCTCCTCCTCATCCTCTTCCTCTAAATCCACCTCAAGGGTTGAATTTTCCTCTTCATGGGAGTTAAATTGCATAGTATTTCCTCCCTGTTTCTCTTTGCCTTGAATCCTATATGTGTCTCATGATCTTTCATGCAATAGGTCATAAGCCCTACAATCCTTCTCATCATGCCCTACAGATTTAAAGAATGTACAGTAAAGGTTGGTAGGTGTCTGGACATATTTTTGCATGTAATAACATTCTCCAGGGTGATGTCTATTTCTACATACCTAACACCAAGGTAGGGTAACCTTATTCAAAGGGATCAAAGATCCAGAGGCCAAGTATTCATTAAATAGGGAAAATGTCCCTTTTCATGGCCCTCTAATTTGCATTAGATACACTAGATGTCTTCTCTTTTATCTTTTCCCTTTTCCTTCTTCAAATCTTCAACCTACAGAGATAAGCTAGTTAACTGACTCAAAATTTGACTCATACCTGAGTTGGATTCTCCCATAGGGTTTGATTCTAGTTTCATGGAAATCTCCAATGCCTCAGCCTATGAAGCAATCTTCTGTTGCATCAGAGGGACTTTGATGTGTGGCAGGAGGGTATCAATGAACCATTCTTTTTTTTTGTTCGTCTGGAATCTAAAAACTCAAATGGCCTGTCAAGGTCTTAAACCTCTGATCAAATTCCCACATAGGTTCAACTACTCTCTGCTTGATTTCTTTCAGCTCTGTAATGCACTGCGAATCTGACTTGGGTTTCTTGAATTCGACAATCAACACAATATTAATGATATTCAACAGTTTAGGCTATGCAACTCCCTGGACAAATTTCATGTACCAACTCAATGCACGGTCTCTTAGGGTAGTACTAAACTTATCTCTCTTAACAGTTTTGTCAGTGACATTCTTAATACTCTACACAACTTCGCATAGGAACCAATGTTGATCAGGATCTTCAAATCCATTTCCCCTAAAGGTGGGTAACCTCATCTCATTTTTCATAGATATTCCTAGATTTCTTGACTGAGTATGTCCTGGACCACTTGTACCATTTCTCTGAGAGCTATGATAACTTAGGTTACTCTAGTTACTTAACGTTTCTAATACAACAAGAGGAGTAATAGTACTTACTTCGAAAGTCGACACAGTTCCTGAAGTTTTTGACTCCTCTCGGCGAGGTTCTTCAATCTTTTCTTCTTCTCCCCTAGAGGATCCTAAATGTTCCTCATTCACTATCTCTTCTTCTTCTCCACTATAGAACCCTTCATATTGTTCCAGTGGTTCATGATTCTTCTTAAACAGGTTTACCAAAGGAACCTCTCTGAAGGTTCTCTCACTGCGCATGTGTCCAACCTCTATGTCGATGTCGCTGTATGAGTTCTTGAACATTAGCTCTTCAATTCGACCAATTATTGCATCTTCAAGATGTTCTTCTCATGCAATAACATCTTGATCTTCAACTTCAAAAAGTGTAAAAATTATCCTCTAGGTCCCTTAAAGAAATATCTCTTTTCTTGGCTATATGACTCTACTCTGTCAATAGAAAAATTGGTAATGTACCCTCTGATAGTGCTATCAAACTAGTGGTCTACTACTCTTGACACGACGTTATCAACACTCTTGACCTTCTTGATCAGCGCTGACGTCCAAATCACAGGAGGTCTAATTCTGATCTCAAACTAGGTATCTTCAAATCTAGCTAACCACTCGTATAGATCTTTATGAATTCCCACAATAAAATCTTTTGTATATCAGTAAAGATATATTTCCCCAACCAGTCTTTAGTACTAATAATAGGGTTCTTGTTTTGAGCTTCCATGAAGTCATTTTCTTGTTCTTCTATCCACTTCTGAATCTTTGTCTTCGATGGAAACCACCTTGACATTCCCTCAAGAAGATCTCAGTCCCAGAAACTAAACCATTTGTTGGCACAAAGGCAGACCCAGAGTTCAACTCTAATAGTGCACCAACAAGCCCTAACTACTTGCCCTTTCGGAAACACCTGCGAAGCAGATGCAGTCTCACCCGAAGTAGCAATAAGGGGTTGCAGGAAACAAGTGTCTACAACCAGAGGAAATGCAATGTTAAGCCCTAATATTGGCTCATTACCCCTTAATTGGTGCATATTATATTAGTAATTTTATTTTATTTATGTCAACTTTAGGCCATTAATTGAAATTATACCTCCTATTCTCCTATATATACCAAGGATACATTTTCATTTTGAATCATCTTGTACTTGAACATTTAAGTGGGGTAAAAGGAGGTTTACCCCTTGAAGAGGCTTATTATCTGAAATTATCTCTTTTTCAAGGCATTGAGTACTTTTTATGAGGTTTTTCTATGCTATATTTATATTTGGTTCTTAACATATGATATCTGAGCTCAAGGTCTTGGGGTTTCGTTGCTACATCTGAGACACCTTGGCATTTTCACTATAACTTTTTTCTACAATGTTTCATAAGGAATGGCTTGGAGGATATTTAGTAGACAGATCAAGGTATGTTGGATTCAAAATTCATCTCCTGAGACCTTATACTTTCGAAGATACAACCTATACAAGATAGGGCTCTGGAATCATCCTGAACTGAATCATTGTGGAATTTTAACTATAAAAACTTTTCTGTAATGTTTCAGACATTGAAATCTAGACGATATTTACAAAAATTAGTAAGGTATCTATGGTAAAAAGTTAAGCTTCTGGGTCATCTCAAATTTGTAGATACACCCTGTGTAAGATAGGGTATCTGACTAATCCTATTGACTAGTCTCAAGTAGGTGTTCTAGGTAAAACAATCATAACTTCTTCCTACAGTATCCAAATTGCATGGGATTAGTTTCATTGGATCATGGACAATCTTTAGTATTTCTAGTGTGAGTTTCAGAATTTGATATCAATTATTTTGTGCGGGGAACACTATACAAGTGAAATCTCCTGGAAAGGCCAAAAATCAGAAAGTTGTGGGGAAGTTACCGTAAATTCCACTTGGCACATCCAATTTTGATCATACCTATGGCATTTCAGAGAAGAAATATCATAGAAATACATAAAGGAAAGTTTCATACCTAGAAGGGACAAAACTTGGGAGATACAACAGAAGAAATATTGTCTAGCAGAACCACGTCAAAATCAATGTCCAAAAGTGATACTTGGAAAACATGCCACCCAAAAAGGGAACTTCTACACCAAATAAGTCTTGAGAAAATCCTACTTGGACTCTTGATGAAGGTGAAGAAATGCATAGGGACATAAATGAACTACAAAATAAGATGGATTCAATGGAAGCTAAGTTGGATACTAAGATGGATTCATTGGAAGCTAAGTTGGATACTGTTGACGGGCGAAA
>ML802535.1:16052-28280 GCA_009831015.1 Picea engelmannii | reverse complement strand
TTTTTTTTTTTTTTTTTTTTTTTTTTTTTAAGTTTCCATGATATTTTATTTGTGTTTTTCCAGTTTTCCACCTTACTCTTTTCAAGGAGTTGTCGTTCCATTCCACCTTACATTTTTTGAGGAGTTGTCATGATATTTCACCTTATATTTTTTGAGTAATTTTCATGATATTTCACTTTACGTTTTTGGAGGACTTGTCATGATATTCCATTTACATTTTTGGGGAGTTGTCATGTTATTTCACCTTTCTTTTTTTAGGAGGAGTTGTCATGATATTCCACCTTATTGTTTTTTGGAGGAGTTATCATTATATTCCATTTACAATTTTGGGGAGTTGTCATGATATTCCACCTTACTTTGTACTAGTGGATAGGGACGAGTTATAAAGTTTCACATTTAAAAAATTGTTACATTAAATACATTTTTTCTAAATTATAAAAAATTACTAAAGGATGGTTAGATATTTTGTTTTCAAATGGTATTATAAGAAATACTATATCTGTTATTTAAAAAAAAATTGTAAGGAGTTATAAAGAGATTACACTTTTTTTTTTTTGGTAAAACAATGTTGTAAAGAATTACATGATTTTTCCAATACTTATAAAAAGGTTTATAAGGTGTTTTCTTGAAATCCATGAGTTCAATTATCTAAGATATTAGAAAAGGTTTATAAGGTATTTTCTTGGAATCCGTGAATTCAATTATCTAAGATATTCCATGATACTTAATAAAAATAGAACCTTTTATCGTATGTCCTAGACTTGTCCAAAATTGAATAAGGAGTCTAGGAAACTATGTGGTGCATTGAAATCTATGCATTTTTTCTTTTATCGATATATTTTTAGAAACAAACACATGAACATAAAGCACTCTCATATAAAGAATCAATACAAGAGAAAATGAACAAGAATACACGGATATAATCTTATAGAGAAAAGCAAAGGGCATAAAGAAATTTGCAATTGAAGAAAAATATTTAGATTATTTTACATTATAAAGAAGTTCACTTACAATCATTACTTTATAAGGTATTGTCAATTTTGCTTATATGAATCCACTAATATCTCTTTGAGTCAATTTCTACTTAGTATTTTCAAATGGTGTTACAAGGTATCTTGTAATTTTTTATTTGAAAAACAATTGCAAGGAGTTAGAAGAAGGTATTATTAAATATGGTTTTTGTAAAATATTTTTATAAGGGGATTATATGATTTTTTTGATAATTTTAAAAAGTTTTTTTTTTAATTATAAGGAGATGAAGAATTTAAGAGATTTTATGATACTTGATAAAAAACATAAATGTTTTTCTTGTGTACTTTTTTAGGCAGGTTGAGTTTTCCAAGTGCACGATATGTCGTTTTGTCGTTGCGTATGGACTTTTTCTTTCGTTGCGCTAAGTCCATTTTTGTTGCAGATCGTCTTCTGATGTCTGGCACGATAACCACCATGTTGTTGTGCACAGTCTTTTTATGTTTGGTGCAGTTTTTTTTTTCACATTATATACATATCTCTTTATTGCGCAGTAAATTCCTAAGTACTAGGACGTCGACTATCCCTATATGGTTGCAATCGAATCCCATTAACCATTCTGTTGAGTTATGTACCTCCAATATCTTTCAACTATACATGTCCCCCATCTGTGACAGTCTTCACTTCATATGTTCCCAACCAATGCATTCTGAATTTTCCTGAGTGCTGAAGAAATTTACTATCATACACCAAGACTAGGTCTCGCTCCTTGAAACTCTTTCTCTTAATATGTGTGTCATGCAAAGATTTGTCCCTTGATTTCTGTACTTCTCAGTGAAATCCTTTTAGAATCCTATCTTCTTCCCTCACCATCAACTGACTTAGCCTTTCTTGTACTGCACCTCGTTCTATCATGTTGGTGATTGTTACTACATGCAAACTAGGTACCAAAAATTCTAATGGCACCACACTTTCTTGTCCATACACCAACTTGAATGGTATGTGCCAAAAGTTACACTAGATCTTATCCTCAAGTTTGTAATCCTACATATCTGAAAGTGGCACGAGAACATGCTTGTTGAATATGAATAGATTATTATTATTATTATTATCATCATCATCATCATCATCATCATCTTCTTCTTCTTCTTCTTCATTACTCATATATAAAATCCAAATAAAGAGGAGAATGAAGGATTTCTTAGGATTTCCCTAGGATGTGAAGGATAATTTACCTGCCTCGGAATTTAAGACTTTGCATAGAGATGAGGTATCAAAGAAGTGTTAATGCACTTTGTCGTCACCTCTATACTAAGGTTTGAAAGTTGAAGGCCAATGATATGGCAGAAAAAATTATTATTTTTATTTATCTTAATTAAAACAAAAGTATTATTGACACGTTCGTATGTTAGACATTGGAAATGAAGAGAAAATTTAAAGTCAACACTAAAACTAATATCCATTAATGTTATAGTCCCTCCGGAAAGGACTAATAATAGTTGAATGTTTAGTCAAAATATATCATTTGCATTGAATTTATTTGTATTATAATAATATGGAAAGTGAAAAGTTCGGAAGAAATGTCATGATAGTGATTGATTTCTTTAGAGGATTTTTCATTCAATATTCCACCAACTTACTATTTGCTTTCTTGTTGTCATGAAATTACACCTTACTATTTTTGCAGTTTTTATGATATTCCATTAGTTTTTTTGGAATTGTTGTCATGATATTTCACCTAACTTGTTTTTTGAGTTTTCATGATATTCTTTTTGTTTGCATTTTTTTTTTATTTGTTATCATATTTTGTTTNTTCCATTATATTTTATTTGTGTTTTTCCAGTTTTCCACCTTACTCTTTTGGAGGAGTTGTCATGATATTCCACCTTACATTTTTTGAGGAGTTGTCATGATATTCCAGCATACATTTTTTTAGGAGTTTTCATGATATTGCACCTTACGTTTTTGAAGTAGTTTTCCACCTTACTCTTTTGGAGGACTTGTCATGATATTCCACCTTAATGTTTTTGAGGAGTTGTCATGATATTCCACCTTACATTTTTTGAGGAGTTTTCATGATATTGAAACTTATATTTTTGGAGTAGTTGTCATGATATTCCATTTATGTTTTAGGGGAGTTGTCATGTTATTTGACCTTTCTTTTTATGGGAGGAGTTGCCATGGTATTCAACCTTAATTTTTTTGGGAGGAGTTGTCATGATATTCCATTTACCATTTTGGGGAGTTGTCATGATATTCCATCTTACTTTGTACTAGTGGATAGGGATGGGTTATAAAGTTTCACATTTAAAAAATTGTTACATTAAATACATTTTTTTTTTAATTATAAAGAATTACTAAAGGATGGTTAGATATTTTTATTTTCAAATGGTATTATATGGAATATTGTATTTTTTATTTTAAAAACAATTTGTAAGGAGTTACAAAGAGATTACACTTACTTTGTTTTTTGTAAAACAATGTTGTACAAAATTATATGATTTTTCCAATACTTGTAAAAAGGTTTATAAGGTGTTTTTTTGGAGTTCATGAGTTTAATTATCTAGGATATTCCAAGATACGTAATAAAAATAAAACATTTTATTTTATGTCCTAGAGCGGTCCAAATTTGAATAAAAAGGTCTAGGAAACTATGTGGTGCATTGAAATCTATGGAATTTTTTTATTATTATTGGTTTTTTAAGAAACAAGCACATGAAAATAAAGCACTCTCATATAAAGAATCAATACAAGATAAAATGAACAAGAGTACAAGGAAGGATATAAGGATATAATATTACAGAAGAAAGCAAAGTCCATAAAGAAATTATCACTTGAAGACACATATTTTTATTATTTTACATTATAAATAAGTTCACTTACAATCATTACTTTATAAGGTATTGTCAACGTTGATTCTATGAATCCACTAATGTCTCTTTAAGTCCATTTATACTTAGTATTTTTAAATGGTTTTATAAGGGATCTTGTATTTTTTTATTTGAAAAACATGGTAAGGAGTTATAAGGAGGTTTTACTAAATATTTTGTTTGAAAAATATTTTTATAAGGGGATTATATGATTTTTTCGATACTTGATAAAAACATAAATGTTTTTCTTGTGTCTTGGATCTGTCCAAAATTGAATAAGGGGGTCTACAAAACTGTGTGGTGCATTGTGATTGGTGCATATTTTATTTTATTTATATTATTTGGAAACAATCACATGCACATAAAGAACTCTCATTTAAACAATCAAGAAAAGGAGGCAAGAACAAGAATAAAAGAATATAATATTACGAATACAAGCAAAGGGCACGGAGAAATTTGCACTTGAAGATAAATCTTTGCATTATTTTGTATTAGAAGGAAGCTCACATGTAATCATTATTTTATGATGTCTTCTGAATGTTACTTGTATGAATCCATTATTGTCTCTTTCAATCAATTTTTTTATTCAAATTTGGCATACTTGATTCCATTGTAATTTTAGGTCAATCTTTAATTTTGTCTCATTAAGGGAGTGAAAACCCTAACATGGAACTTGTGAACAATAACACTGCTAAATTTGTTTTTTCTAAAGAAAAAATCATTGTATTTATAAGAGTTGAATATACATGTTTTGAGTCCAAAAATGAGCAGGACTTCTAACACATCACGACATTATGTTTCCTACTGACAAGTAGCAGGCTTTATTAAACTCAATACTAATCTTACCTATACAAATAACTTTCCAAAAAATATCAACAAGTGTTTCCAACGAACAAGTTACAACCTATACATTGTGTCAAATTATTTAAAAACTGTGTTTGAACTAACAAAAACACCTCAACAAACTCAAGACTATTCTTACCTATACAAATAAATGTCCAAAAAATATCAATAATTGTTTCCTAATGGAAAGTTATAGCCTCTACTTTGCGCCTGACTATTCATAAATTGTGTTGGAACTGACCAAAACATCTCAACAAAACAACTTTTTTTTCAAACATATTAAAAAAGTGGGATCTAATCAGACTGTTAGAGTCAGAACTGCATGGATTCAGTTTCCTCATTATCAAAGAACACAATGACACTGGTAAATGTTATGATCTTGCTTCATTCATTGTATGATTGATTTTGAGCATTCCTTTTTACCTAACAAGAGTTAGAATCATAAGTTTGGAGTTACAAGAATCCATTATGAAGGCTTGAAGGTCCATTAATTTGGTGTGTTTTTCATGCTTTGGAATTTGTATTTAGAGTCATTTTCTTGGTGATCTTGATCTAGCCCAATATTGAATAGGAGAATCAAAGGTGTCTATTGATTTTTTCTTGTGAAACATTGTTTCTTGTTTTTGTGACATCATGTGTTTGGTGTCTTGTTTCACAATTACAATGATTATTTGATGTTAGTGTTGTGATATTTGGAAGTATTTTGATGATTTCCACACCTGGAGGGAGACACTTGATGGTTCTTCTTGCGACACTTTTTTGGCATTGGAAACTTGAAGAAATTCTTTAAATCAAGATGGTGGGTATTGAAGACTTGCTTAGTCTTATACATAGATTAATTCATATTGCACATGAAACCAAAATTGAGATTGGAAAATTTTCACTAAGTAACATGCCTACATGTATGCACAACATGCATAAAAAGATTGATATACCTCAAATTCAAAATAGGTTGTTAATTGATGAATTAAGAATTCACCATTCTAATCCTAGTATTTTTCAACGTAATCCATTATTCAATTTAGCAATAGTTTAAAGTGAACAAGAAGACCTTGAATACCATAAAACAATGGATCTCATGGATGAATTGGATGAAGACACTAAGAAATATAAGGTTAATTTTGAGAACAAAGATAAAATTGTCAAACCTTGGCAAGAGTTGTAATTCAATAAGAAAAAATATGGCATAGGATATTAAAAGAATGATTACAACTTCTTTTATATTCCTAATTAATCCAAACTAGTTACCTTTATGAGTGTATGGTTTCTTTATGGTGATTTGCAGAGGAATATTGTTAATGTTGATAAGTTGAATGAAGTACATGAACTTGAGGATGATGAGGAGGAATAAGATGTCAATGATGAGGATGATGATAAGTTGGTTGATGATGAATAATTTCGTGAAGTCCATGAATGCTATAGTTTGAAAACCCCCCTATGGTCTACACTAGGGTTAAAAATGTAGGGAGAGGTAACCGTCTAAAGTCTCCTACTTTTTAACAACTACCCCAAATACACCCCACATTCATGCATAAAACACAAGGTAAAAAGATCTGGTAACTCTACCATATACTCCGCGTCTGGTGTCGATCCTTTTTCATTTGATTGATCCTCTACTACAAGTCTCCTTCCAAGGTTGACTTGCATTCATAAATATATAATCAAAGAACTACAAACATGCATATTATATATTAATTAGTGGGTTAGATGTCATAATCAAATATAAATCAAACATAAAGATTAAACACATCATATTCGGGACAGAAAAAGTAATCCTTTTTATTAATCTCACAAAGTTACTTACAATGAGATCGGTGACTGCTCCTCGAACCTGGTCTAGGATCCTCTTCACCAAGCTCCAACTGTGCTTCCTCATATATTTCTCCTCTTCATCTCTCTCTAGGGAATTGATTAGTCTTGCAATGGAGGAAAAAGGCAAGAATAGGGAATTCTAGCTCAAAACTCACAATGTGGCCGCAAATTATTGGGGCAAGGGGAGAAAGTGAAATGGGAACAGTTTCACTATTCTTATGCTTAGCTCTGGAATGAGACCCCAACACATCCTTTTATATGAAAAAATGATGGTTATTCAGTTGAGTGACGGGCTGTAGGCAATGGGACAACTGGGAAACTACCCAATAACCCGTAATCTCAACAAATTCCTTGCAACTTTTTAATTTTTGCAACATTTGTGGGTATAGACAGGTTGTAATGGTGCAGCTAGCATACATATGTGGGTTGTAGTGGTGCATCAAGAGTGTGTACATCGTAAGTAGTGGGACAGGGCACGTACACCTTCAAAAATATGGTTTTTAAGAAGAGTTGCTCAATGATGGCTTCGAAAAAATAACAAGTAAGAGGGCCTAATTCCAGGTATGCACAGATGGTGCAATTTAGGGTTATAGAAGATGCTCCCTAATGCGTGAGGTAAAAAGAGCATTTGATGGCCAAAATACATTATAAATCTTCACCAATGTATGAAGTGAGTGAGCTCGGGACCAAAATTTGGGAGGTGCCATTTGCAAAAATAATAATTGTCTCACCGAGGTGGGCATACCCATGCTCGGGATGAGATAAATCATGGTTGCCAATAAAATCCACTATAGATCCATGTCAGATAACTATATAAAGTGTAGTCATGAGCAATACATAGTGGATCTACATCTCAAAATCAAATATATATACATGTATAGTATCCATCTTCAAGAAGCCAATGACGCCTCATGGCTAGATATGAGGCCTTTAGAGCTCAAGAAACAACTTCAATATATTCAAAACTCTGATAGTAGTATAATGTGAGTGTACGAATTCACTACCTAGAGGTCTTTGACGTTTCGTTGGGAACATACAAGAGGACCTTGGTGTTCAGGAAGAGAACTTCAGTGATTTCGAACAAGGACTTGAGGTGAATTTCGGGATGGTCGGGCATGAGGGCAAGAGACAAACTGTAGAAGGGTTGAATCAAKATGAGTAAAAAATTTCCTTGGACAATAGCACGAAAGATGATTAGACTCAGGAAGGTTGACAGTGACATAAGTTCACGATGCAGGAGGCAACACAAACTCTCCATGTGTTTGGAACAATAACCAAATGAAGGAGAACAMAACTCTATGTAGCAAGAAMARCTTCCTAAGGTCATATTAAATCCCAAATCTTGATGAACAAACAAAAGGATGTGCTTTGTCCAAGGGCGATTCATTGTGCTTCCATAAAAAGAAAATACTTTTCCCATCCTCTTTTTGGGGCATATTTGATTTTTTTTGTCTTTTTCAATAATTTTGGAAAGCTTTAAAAAGAATAAAAGAATGTTATGTTACAAAGGAGGAATGAGTGTCGCAAAGAATACTATTTCTAAGTGCAAGGAACACACTAATGCTCATAGCAAGGAGACATGTGAAGGAAAAGGAAACTCGAGGAAAATTCCTCCCTGGGTCAAGGTGTCAAGACGTAGAGGCAAAGTTCTATACGGCTTGTGTATAAGGCATGCTTCAAAGGTTAAGTTGAGAGAAACATGGAGCCAACATTAGGCCAATGCAGGGATGAAAATGCAATTAATAGGGCAGGATGAAACCCCCTTCAATGTATTTTTTATGAGCCTAGAGAAGGTAAGCTCGATGTTTTTTCATTTTTAGAGAGTCTGAAAAAACATAAAAGAAGACTCTGCTAGGGTACCTTTTTCAAAGGTAGTCGAGTCAGTTCGGAAAAGGGGTAAACTAGAACAAAAATACGTTTATTTAAAACCATTTTAACAAGAGTGACAAATACAAGATCACTCGACAATCTTTTCGATTTTAAGGAGTCTGAAAAGAGCTTAACTATGTAGTCGCTACCTTCTTCTAAATTTAGTCTCCCTAGCCCGAAAAAGTGAAATTTGTTGAGGAAAACTCTCCCGGTGAAACAAATCTACCGAGGTGTACCTTTTTCCTCCTTAATATACAGGCCAAAAAATGGGGTAAACTCATGTGAGTAGATGTTTTTATGAACCAGTTAATGAGTGTGAAAGAACAAGGTCACTCGATGATATTTTCAATTTTAAGGAGTCTGAAAAGAGCTTAACTATGGACTCTGTAGGGGAAGTTATTCTTGACCAATTTAACGATTGTGAAGAAATAAGGTCACTTGACAATCTTTTCAATTTTAGGGAGTCTGAAAAGAGCTTAACTATGGACTCCATGAGGGTTCCATGGATTCTGAAAAGAGAACCAAAGTTACTAGAGTATACCTTTGTTCGTACAATTGATCGTCTGGACCGAAAAAGGGGTAAGCTACCGCCAGACAGATGCACCTTCAAATTTTATTGTGTCGAGCGTGAAGGACAACAAGATCGCTCGACAATCTTTTCATGTTTAAAGAGTCTGAAAAGGGATTAAAAGAATACTCAATTTATAGGAGTCTCGAGGGTGAGGTCAAGAGTGTTAACATATCAGACGTATGAGGCTCAATCTTGTAATTGGGACAATACTAACAAGGACTCCCGAACCTAAAGTCATTAATGACAGCATGGACACCAAAAATGAAACCAGGATCTACCTAGGGCATCCATGTAGAGGTAGGCTCTACCACCAAATTACGACACTTCTAAAGCAACAATGACGGTTGCTTGTCGCAATTCTATAGGATCAACCCTATGGAAAAGAAGAAAAGACAACAAGATGAAAAAAGTGGAGGTGGAGTCCAAAATTAAATGCACAAAGTTGGAAAAATGACTTTTTACCAAAGGACCTTCAAAAGTGACCCATTTCCCAAATAGTTTTCAAAACAAAAAGTGAAGTGTATCGTAACATCCACTAAGAAACTCAAGAACCACATTAAATGATTTTCAAGCCAAAAAAAATGACAAAAGGGTCCAAAAAATGACAAAACGGGCCAAAAAAGTCTATAAATAGAAGCTGACAGCTCATTATCACCATTGCAAATTAAGAATTGACCCAAAATACAAAAACACCCCTTTGCTAAAAGAGTTTATTCTGGAAGCTTCATGGGATGAAATGAACTTCCTCTCGGACCAAGTAATTACAAACTAGCTCCTCTTACATTTCCATACTTTCCTTTTGCATTAGTTTTAGTTTTTTGGGGGAGGGTGCACTCCTAAAAGGGGATGGCTCTATGTGTACAAAATTTTTCCAAGGACAACCTGCATATGCCCATGGACAGAAAACAATCTATTCGCGTGCATACACAAATGTGTCCAATACAGCCCACGTACATCCTCAAGGATATGGAAAAATTAAAAATAGAAGAATTAACTCTCCCTTTGAACTTGTTTGTAACAAAATGTATGTCCATTGGAGAGAGAGGGAGCATGAGGACATTGATTCTTTGGTCGAAGATGACCCTATTGTTGTCACCGCATTAAAACAATGTGGGTTGTGGAAATTCTTTCGATGTCCCATCATGAGGGAACAACCCAGGTTGTTGAATGCCTTGGTGGATTACTGGCACCCTGACGTTGAGGCATTTATGCTCGAGGGGAAGTCATTGACTCCAACAAATAAGGATATTTATTTTTCAATTGCCCTCTCAAGGAGAGGGGAACCAGTCAACCCTCATTCTTTTCCTCCTGGGCCTCACAACATAGCCGAGTTGAATGGGATACACTACGAGGTTGGCACAGATAAAGTGGGTTGTCAGGTGTCGATCCATAAAATTACCAACCTATTAGTCCAAGTGATAGTTTTATTCATTGGGTGGATCATTGGATCTGCGGCCTTAGATCAAGCCTCTCGGATGCACATGCATTGTGCAATAAAGTGCTTAAATGCACGAGTGTTCGATTGGAGCACAAACATGATAGAGTGCATGAAGAGACAACTCATGGAATGTCATGGGTGGAACAACAAAAAATTCGGGTTCGGGACTATTCTATCTTCCTTTTTCTTCAAAATTGTATGCAATCTGAGTACGCGAGAGACAATACAGGGGCACGTGGCCTTTTTCCCAACAGTAGGTAGGTGGGTGATGTTATTGTTGCGACATGAGGTTGGGAGGAAAATTGAGGCCTTTGATGATATTTTATTTGACTAGTGGTCTCGACAGATTCTGGCTATAGAGGACTACCCCTATGTCAGGATCAACTTCTCTAGGGAGCTCGATATGCCCGTACCTCCTAGAGCAGAGCGAGAAGAGATAGGTATGTTTTCTTTTAAAAGTTTTTTAATTTTTTATTTTCTTTTTATATATATCATTTTTATGTGTACCAGAGTATCTGACGACTATGTATCTATTGTGTACAGATGTGGGACCAGTGCATCTAGTAGGTGGGGTCCTCAACTAAAGGCAGCACCAATAGTGACCGTTGGACCAACAAAAACGGTTTTCAGACCAGCAGTAGCAGCGGGGGGACCTCCAACCAGAGTGGGTGAGAGAGTGTTGAGATGGGTGGAGTAGAACCTCACCGCGCTCACTCGTATAGTGCCTATGGTTGAGATCGAGGAATTTCCACCATCTATGCAGCCTCATGTAGTTGGGGTGCCACGGACCTGGGTCCATCTTTTCCAACCTTTGGAAAATGTCGTGGTTGACTATGGCAGGACCAATATGCCCCGTGCTTATCTTAGGATGGACCACTTATGTGCCGAGGGCACTCTTTGTATATTTTTGAGGGAATAAGCCCTGCAATGTATACCAGGCATATTATTTTTTGAGGTGCTTGCGCCCACTTATTGTTAAGCCCTAAATAGTGGCTCATTACCCCTTAATTAGGGCATATTATATTAGTAATGTTATTTTATTTATGTCATCTTTAGGCCATTAGTTGTAATTATACCTCCTAGTCTCCTATATATACCAAGGAGGCATTTTCATTTTGAATCATCTGGTAATTGTACATTTATGTGGGCATAAGGAGGTTTCCCCCTTGAAGAGGCTTATTATCTAAATTTATCTCTTTTTCAAGGCATTGAGTACTTATTCTGATGTTTTTCTATGCTATAATTATATTCGGTTCTTAACATATGGTATCAGAGCTCAAGGTATTGGGGTTTCACTGCTACATCTGAGACACCTTGTAATTTTCACTATAACTTTTTTTCAACAACATTTCAGAAAGAATGGCTTGGAGGGTATTTATTATATGGTTCAAGGTACATTGGGTTCAATTTTCAGCTCTCTAGGCCTTATACTTTAGGAGATAAATCCTATGAAATATAGGGTTATGGAATCTTCCTGAACTGAGTCATTGCGGAATGTTTGCTACAAAAATGTTTCTGTAATGTTTCATACCCAAAAATCCAAGGGACATTCAAAGAAATTAGTAAGGTATCTATTTTAAAACGTTCTGATTTTGGGTCATCTTACATTTGTATATACACCCTATGGAAGATAGGGTATCTGACTAGTCCTATTGACTAATCTCAAGAAGGTGTTCCAGGTAAAACAATCATAACTTCTTCCTAGAGTATCCAAATTGCATGAGACTAGATGCATTGGATAGTGGATAGTCTGTAGTATTTTAGGTACAAGTTTCATAATTTTATATCAATTATGTTGTGTGGGACACGCTATACAAGTGAGATCTCCTGAAAAGTCCAAAAATCAGAAAGTTGTG
>ML802535.1:0-15119 GCA_009831015.1 Picea engelmannii | reverse complement strand
CTGAAGAACCAAAGTCCCATGTAGAAAGGAAATCCACCATGTTGAAGTAGTCCAACCACCATTGTAAGCCTGGGTCCCATGTCCAAGTTCTCATGTGAACTCCCCGTAGAATATTTTGGAACCCAATAACCAACTCCAAATGAGGCTCCAAAGACTGACACCTATCATGTGGATCCAAATAAGAAGATCCATCCACATAGTGGAAAATGGTTGTAGCAGAATCTCGAAGGAATAATACCACTATAGATTATGCAGAATGACTGCTGGTAACTAGCTCCTAATCTGGGACATTGATGTGCTCTACAGAAGGTGGAGTAGAGTCATCAAATAAAATATGGAAGTGGTTGTCATCCCAGAAATGACAACTATCCATATACCAATCATCACAATCGTCCTCAAAATCATACCAAGCATATATTTCTTGATTATATTCATTCATGAGGCCTTGCATAAGTAATCTCTCCTGCATGTTGTTCAATGAATCTTGAATACTATGAAAACTATCATTGAGTCCATGTGTGAGGCTGTCTGTGAGGCCATGTGTGAGGTTGTTTGTGAGGCAATGTGCAAATGCATCCAATCTATCATCCAATTGGGCTTTGAATGATTCAAGAATTTCTTTCAAGTTTTGAGATGAAATATCCATCTGAGCACCCTATGAACTCTTCGGTCCTGCAACCATCACGAAAAAACTCAAAAAATAGACCCAAGAAGTTTCGGCAGAAAATCGCGGCTTTTTCTGGAAAAACCCTAAAAAACTGTTGAACTTAATATGCTCATAACTTCACTTCCCGGACTCCGTTTTGGCTGATTTTTTTTTGAAATTGGGTGAAATTGTGAGAAGAAATCAGATATGTAATTTATTTTGGAAAATTTGGTCTCCAATTTCTATATAAATAAAAACAAATCGCACCGTCGTCCGTAGAAAAAACCCTAAAAAATTGCAGATTTTAGAACCTCAATATCTTGACCATCCGAACTCCGTTTCGGACGATTTTTTTTTTTTAAATTGGGTGTTTTTCTGAGAGGAAATCATATCTACAACCCTTTTCTGCAAATTTTTCATATAAATATACTGAAAAATTCTGGAATGTCACGGCCCTCTTTTTTCTTCTCCGAGAAAAAAAAAAATCTGCAAAAATAAAAAATAGTTGCCCACAACTCCGGCCAAGGAAAGTGCTTTGATACCACTTGTTAAGAACCAATACCAAATATGAAGATATAATCACCAAAAATACTGAATACACAATAGATCCACAAAGCAAAATAGAAGAAACCACACTTTAATATTACCAAACCCTTTAGGTAGGGAAACACCACACAATGGATCCTATTATGGAAGGGATCCTCTCCTAATCACTTGCCTCTTCGAGGGGTCATCCTCCTAATGAGCTTCAACTCCAAATAAAATACTTCTTTTCATGTCTCATTACATTGCTTGAACCCCTTTATATAGTGCTACCATCACCTAAGAACATTCTAGAGGAGGAATCTTCTAGAGGTAGAACCTTCTAAGAAGTTCTCTTACATTTATTATATCTAACTACCATAGTGGGCCTTATTTAATAATATAGTGGACCTAGTCCACCTTACATTGAATGACCTCCACTATTATCACTATGGGCCCTCTGGCCCCCCCCACTACCTCTCTAGCTACCTTACAAAATGTATCCCATGAAATTCATGATGAGGACACAAGGAAGGTGAATCAAGAATGGAGAAACTCTAACTTTGGGTTAAAGACCAGCCACGTTTCTATGATCGATATGAGGAAGTTTGATGGCAAGAACCCTATCACATGGATACTTTAGATGGAGCAATTCTTTGATCTACATAATGTGCCATATACACAAAAGGTATGGATCACTTCTTTATATTTAGAACCCAATCAATTTGTATGGTATAGATGGTTGTGTTCTCGCAAATCACTCGTCACTTGGACAATTTTCATGGAAGAAATGATAGCAGACTATGATGATACAAGGAGCAATACCTTCTTTAGCCAATTGATAAATGTCAAGCAAAAGGGTTCAGTTACAGAACACATTGAAAACTTTGAAAGATTGAATATAAAGGTAACAGATATTCTATATGAGTACTTGATTGATGTATTTATAGGAACTTTAGGAGATAACATTCAACTTGAGGTTCTCCTTTGGGAACCCAAATCATTGGAGAGTGCATTTAGGGTGGCAAGAAATGTTGAAAGTAAAAATATGGCTATGGCTACTAGAAGGACAATTCCTAACATCTATAGAGAGAATAATGCTCCTTCTTCTAAAACACCTCAACCTACAAGGTTGACACCTCAACAATTGGAGGAAAGAAAAGAAAAGGGTTTATGCTTTAATTGTGACAACAAGTACATTAAGGGACATAAGTGTGGTGAGAAGAAATTATTCTACATAGATTGTGAAGAGGAAGAAGAACAAGAACCATCTCAAGATGAAAACATAGAATCAATTTCATCTGAAGAGTTGACTCCCACAATATCGTGTAATGCATTGGTTAGAATTAGAACTCCTCAAACCCTCAAGATCGAAAGATATATCAAAAACAAAAAGGTAATAGTCCTAATTGATTATGGAAATACTCATAATTTCATTAGATATAAATTAGCCAAAGTTCTCAATTGCTTTGTATATCCAACACCAAAGTTTCAAGTAATAATTGCAGATGGAGGAACTATCAATTGCTTAGGAAAATGCAATAAGATCAATCTTACTATGGGGGAATATGTAATGAATAGTCCAATGGGTGGTGTTGATGTTGTACTAGGAATCCAATGGTTACGATCATTAGGAACAGTGACTTTTAATTTTCAAGAACTTTTCATGAAATTTTCATTGGAAGGAAAATAAATTGAGTTAAGAGGTATCATAGGGAAACCTGGTAAGGTGATCATCTTTAATGGCATGAAAAAATTATTGAAAAAGGGGCATCAAGGTGTTATTTCACAACTATGCTCATTATATGTTCAAACATCTAAGCCATCTATTCCTCTAGATCTCCAAGGGATCATTGATAAGCATTCCAAAGTATTTGAAAATATTCCCAAAGGTCTTCCACCCACTCGAAATCATGATCATGATATTCACCTAATTCCTAATCTATAGCAAGTCTTGGGAGGATCATGTGCAACATGTTGACAACATGCTACAACTACTAAAGGAGAAACAACTATATGTCAAACCATGCAAATCTTTCTTTGGAGTGAAGGAGGTAGAGTATTTGGGTCATATTGTATCTCATGAAGGTGTCAAGGTATACCCTCACAATATTAAGGCCATGGTGGACTGGGTGATTCCCAAAACATTAAAGAATCTTAGAGAATTTTTGGGTTTGACAGGTTACTACCGCAAGTTTGTTCGACACTATGGAAGAATAGCGGCACCTTTAACGACACTAACTAAGAAGGATGCATTTTCATAGACTCCAGAGGAAACTAAAGCTTTTGAACAACTTAAAGAGGTGATGTGCAAATCTCCTATCTTGACCACTCCAGACTTCAAAAAAACCTTTATTGTGGAATGTGATCCCTCGAGAAATAGAATTGGTGTTTTCCTAATCCAAGAAGGAAGGCCCCTGGATTTTGAAAGTCGACCACTCAAGGCAAGGGACTTACACAAACCCATTTATGAGAAAGAAATGATGGCAATACTACATGCATTGAAGAAATGGCATCCTTACCCAATAGGTAGGCACTTCAAGGTCAAAATAGATCATGATAGTCTTAAATACTTCTTGGAACAAAGACTATCTTTAGAAGAACAACAAAAATGGGTAACCAAAATATTAGGTTATGATTTTGAAGTCATCTATAAAAAAGGGAAGAAAAATGTTGTGGCAGTTGCACTCTCAAGGAAGGATGAAGATGTTGAGGCCTTTCTCTGTGCTATCTCGATCATCCAACCTGATTGGATAATAGAAGTAAGGGATGAATGGAAGAATGACGAAAAAGTGTGGACTCTCATTCAGAGGCTGCAACAGGATTCCAGTACATCAGATACATTTACATGGAAAAATGAGTCACTATGGTAGAAAGATCGCTTGTATTTATGTAAGAAAACCCAACTCAAACAAAAGGTACTATTGGAATTGCACACCTCTCCAGTAGGATGGCACTCGAGATTTTTAAAAACCTACCATAGGGTCAAGAAGGAATTTTTTTGGGATGGCCTTAAAAATGATGTTCAAAGGTTTGTGGCAGAATGTTTGGTTTGCCAACAAAATAAGGTGGAAACAATTAAGACCCTAGGTCGTTTACAACCATTAGCCATCCCAAGTCAGCGCTGGGAGGAGGTTTCCATGGATTTCATCACAGGGTTGCTGAAGTCTGAAGGAAAGAGTGTCATCATGATGATTGTTGATAGACTGACCAAGTACACACACTTTTTTGTACTCTCGCATCCCTTCAAAGCTAGTACAGTTGCCACCACATTCATGGAGACAATTCAAAAGCTACATGGCAGTGCAAAGATTATTGTAAGTGACAGATATCCCATCTTCACTAGACATTTTTGGATAGAAATATTTTCTTGTTTGGGTACTCAATTGGCTCAAATCTCATCCTATCATCCTCAATCTGATGGACAAACTGAGATAGTGAACAAATGTTTGGAAGGCTACCTTCATTTCTTTGTCTCTGATAAACAAACACAATGGTTCAAATGGTTACGCTTACCAGAATGGTGGTATAACACTTCCTTTCATACTACAACAAAAATGACACCATTTATGGCACTCTATGGATACCACCCTCCTTCCATAACTTCTTCTCTAAAAGAAAAATCTAAGGTTCAAGCAGTGGAAGATCACATCGAGCATCAACAACAAGTTCTCCAAGTATTAAAGGACAACCTGACCATGGCACATAATCATATGAAACAACAAGCAGATCAACATTGCATTGAAAGAAGTTTTGAAGTAGGGGATTGGGTGTTTTTAAGACTAAAACCATACAAACACATGTCCCTCAAGCAAGCCAAGAAGGATAATAAATTATCACCAAAGTACTATGGCACTTATAAGGTGTTGCAAAAGATTGGTACTATGGCATACAAATTAGAGTTGTCTGCATCTTCACGAGTACACCCAGTTTTCCATGTTTCATGCTTAAAGAAGGTTATAGGTGACAAGATCCCAGTTCAAACTATATTGCCAGAACTTGACGAGTAAGGAAAAATCATATTGGATCCTGGAGCCATCACTGACACAAGAATTCACCAATTGAGGAATAGATCCATTTCAGAGTATCTCATTAAATGGAGGAAAATACCAGCTGAAGATTCCACTTGGGAAGATGAGTCTTTTATATAGAAGCATCCAGAGTTACTCAAGTGTTGCGGACAACACTTGTCTCAAGGGGAGGGGCATGTTAAGCCCTAAATAGTGGTTCATCACCCCTTAATTGGGGCATATTATATTAGTAATGGTATTTTATTTATGTCGGCTTTAGGCTATTAGTTGTAATTATACCTCCTAGTCTCCTATATATACCAAGGAGGCATTTTCATTTTGAATCATCTGGTAATTGTACATTTATGTGGGCATAAGGAGGTGGCCCCCTCGAAGAGGCTTATTATCTGAATTTATTTTTTTTGCAAGGCGTTGATTACTTATTCTGAGGTTTTTCTATGCTATAATGATATTTGGTTCTTAACACCTATGTACTCTAAGACTTTTGATATATATATATATATATGTGTGTGTGTGTGTGTGTGTGTGTGTGTGTGTGTGTGTGTGTTTACATCTTTTTATGTCTTATGGATCACATTTTTACAATGTATGTACATGTGTATGTGTGTGCAATATGCCAATCTAATACATGATTAGCTAGAGTATATGTGATTTGATTCAATCTCCTAGGAACATGGATATACGTAATGTAATCAAAGCATTGTTCTAATATACGTACCCTAAGGAATCGTCAGTGTAGAGTAGGATCATAAACGTGGTAAACCCCATTTAATTCGGACATAACCAGTTGTGCATCTAAGTAGACCTTCAGGTGAGATATACCCATGCGACAAAGTGTCACGAAACAACTCTATTACTGTGCTATACTTGGCGACATAGTTTGTGGTGTCACCTAGACATATACCTCCAAAAGATAGCATCTGGCCTTGAGGTGTGAAGATCACCCAATATGCAGAAGCAAGCCTCCGAATGTGTTGGCTAGCACCATCCGTGAACCATGTCCATGTGGGTGTTACCCTTTATTGTTTCTTCGATTGCTAAAGCGAGTATCATAACGATTCTTCTAATACCCTAAACATTAATACTATTAATGTATTATCACATTATTACTATTCTGGTACTTAGGAAGGTAGAGTTAAACATATTTCATTAAGGTTAGGGATTTTAATTAGTAATAATGTTTTATTAATAATTTAATAATATATTACAAAATAATGTTTAATAATAATGTATTAATGTTTAGTAATAATACTATTAACTAGCAATAATCACATTTAAGTAAAATGTAGTTGATATATGTTGATCCATACCTTTTTTCACCCTTTCAAAATTAATAGTCCATATACTCTTAAATGTATCAATGAATCTATTTTTTGTAGTATACAACTCTCACTTCGACAAAAAAATTCGATATGGAGTTGAAGTCTGATAACTTTTGGCTTTTCTTGTCGCCTTTAAGAGAAAGTAAACTAGGGTAAACAACATAGAAAGAACCGGCTTCGATTATTTATCGTTTCTCCAATCACTAATAAACAGTTGATTGATTCACTCTGTGGATCCATCAAAGTGTTTTTTTTCTTTCATATAACAAATGAGCCGTTGTGGGAGAGACTCTGCATTTCAAATTTATTTAAATGCAATGCGTCAAGGCGAGAGCTCTTGAGATGTAGTTGAAATATTTATAATGGTTAAAGTTCGACCTTAACAAATATTACAATATTTGTCCTTCCCATTTCTCAATCTCCCTTGACAATTTTACCATCGAACATTAATGTCTAAGATATTTGAATAACCTTTTGAATGCACCCTAAAGTATTTATGAGTCAGGAAAATGGTGGTTTTCCTGTGAAATCTGTAATCTTGTTTATTCTTGTTTTCAGCATGGATCATATGTATGATACGATGAGTATACGATCAATAAAGTTGAAATGTGAACTGAATCTGATTCAATGGAACTTTTTTGACGGTGTATAACTTACAACCCTTCTATAGTATAAAAGATTACATCTTAAAATAGTTGTATTGTATAGTATTATTGGAGCTTTGGAAGTGAACAACACTATAACATTGTATTAAATGGAATAAATTTGTGTTATTTGTTGGAAAAACTCTATAAGGGAGAGTTGTAACGGCCCCAACCGTTACGACCAAAAAACGATGTACAACAAGTAAAATATTTTTTCATTTTTTTTTTAAGGAATTACGAAAATAATCTCAAAAATAAATTGATAGCGACACAATGTGATGATATCATAATGAATGAATCTCACGTGACACATAAACATAAATAGCATAATAGTTATCACATCGTGAAACTTGAAGCAAATAACGAACATTTAATCAGATAAAGAATATAAATGACTACCCTCCCATCCTACCTTGCAATGGTTAGGACCTCCAACACACATAAGTAATGATAAATCCCAGGTTCCCATCGATTTTTACCATTTAAGGTCTCAGGGCTGGCGATTGTTTTGAGGAACAAGGAGGTGTCTGCATCCCACTTGACACAATCAAGTCCAAGCAGACTAATCTAAATAACATCATCAACAATCATCTAGGCGCAAAAGCATTCAAATAAACCATTATACGTAACATAAATTCCATGGTGCAAGAGAACTTAAATACTAAATCCATCTAGCAACGGCATAAGACGAGGTGCAATAATCTACTTATTTAATGTTTTGGGCAACAACAGACATTACTTAATCTCCAGGTGCGCGATTAAATCATTCATCAAATTAAAATAATCAATATCATCATCAAGGTAAGCACATGACCCAAAGACAGGTTAACATATTCACTTATCAATCAATGCACGCAATGATCCAATCATAATGAATCATACTACCACATTGTAACAAGCGCAATAGTAAACTAAGGCGTAAATATGAAAAAAATTTAATCCATCATTCATGAAATAAAATCCATTGTGCTAAAAGTCCAAAACATAAACTATCATACATTATATGAAATCTATAAACGAAAGCAGTCTAATCAATCAAGCTAATCATCGACGCAGGGTAATTACATTCAATACTTTTTAATTGCACAAAGTTCTAAGATCTAACCATCATAAAAATCCACAAGATAAAGAAGCCAAACTCTATAATCATCATTAACACACAAAGTTCTAAGATCTAACCATCATAAAAATCCACAAGATAAAGAAGCCAAACTCTATAATCATCATTAACACATGAAAACTTGGTGTGCGCAAGGAGTCTACATCCCATGTTGAAATTAAGCGCGGGCTTTCAACTCAACGATTAATCAATACTTATTTTACTCAATCGACAAATGTCCCTTTTAATTAACTTCAAGATCGCTAGGTTGTGTTTTTCTACTAACAAGGTTTATTGAGGAATAATATTATCATTAACTTTTGCGCGCTAGGGATAATATGTCCATTCTAGCAACTGATGGTGGGAATAAGGGTTAGGAGCATAGTGGCTTAATCATAGAAGAAGGTTTATTTATAAACCAAGCCCCTTTACAATAAACTGAATTAAAATTGAAATCTGAATTAACATTGTAAATTGAAATACATTCTTAGTTATATTGCCACTGAATTTAAAAGTAACTACATTATATTCTATAGTATAATTTTGACCCGAATTAGAAATTTAACCGAAATATAATTTTAAAAAGGAAATAAACTGAATTAAAATTTAACTTGTAATATAAATTCTATAATTGCAAACAAAATTAGCATTAAACTGGAAAATCATTCAACATAATTCTATTATGAGTTATAGATTGCATATGACATTATAATTCTAATTATATAATTGCAAAGAAAATTAGAATTAAACTGGAATATCATTCAACTGAATTCTATTATGAGTTATAGATTGCATCTGATATCATAATTCTAATTCTATATTTGCAAACAGAATTAGAATTAAACTAGAAAATCATTCAACTGAATTCTATTTTGAGTTATAGAATGCATCTGACATTATAATTATAATTCTATAATTGCAAACGGAATTAGAAATTAAACTGAAATATAAATCGAAGTGTAATTTCAGCGATTCACTCAGCTACCCAGAAGGGCCCTGCGGGTTAAGAAGGATGAAGATCGTGGTTTTTAATTGGGGTGTCAACTGTAAAACACGTCCATCCTTCCACGTAAGTTGGCATAGTTTTAAAAACCAACGAATCCTATGTGGGAAAACGCTGAGTGAAAGAAACCCAAGCTGAAAACGCTTAGCAAACGACAGGAAACCTCAAGGGTAATGGGAGTGTATTGACTGCGCAAGGGTGGAAACGTTGTGAAAGGTGCCCTTATCTCCACAAGGGCACCCTTCACAACGTGCCCTTATCTCCACGTTGGGCAAGAGTAAATCGTGGTTGTTGAGCAGGAAGAGATGAAATCTGTGTACAACTCAGAGGACTTCAGGCACCTAAGATAATGGCAACGCTAAACATATGCTTAGTACATAGTACATACTGGAGATTTTGGGGACTATAGGCGAGTGATAACAATCTCAACACTTGCGCAATCTCAACAGTAAGAGAAGTTAACCAGTATGGTTACAAAAATAATAAACAATTAAAACAAAAACGGTATGTAAGCTAAGAAATCTCCTTTCCCATTGCCTTTCAATACATGTTAACATATTTTTATTTAAAACCATCCACCCTAACCATGAAGGTAAGTAATCAGATATAGCGAGAAACTGGTCCATAGCTAGAATGGGTAAGTGTGAACTTTATAACCTACAATCACTAAAGAGAAGCAAGTACTCATTCAAGTGGTATCTAGATTTGCAACATAAAATGATAAATTCCTAAACAAGACAAAATAGTTTCATAAATTCTCTCACATACATCATGATCCAAAAACCATTAGTAATTTCCACAACCTTAAATCCACATACAAATTTTTAACTACCTTCAAATGAAATTTTTTAACATGTGTATCGTGTCCGAAGACGAAGAATCTGAAGTGGTCGTCTCGTGCTTGTGTTTCGTTCAACTCCTTCTTTCTAACCGCTAAGACCTCACCTATACCTCCCATCCAACGCTCGTGGTAATCTTCTTCCCCCTAAGCTCTCTGATCCACAAAGGGGCCACACACACAAACCAAAGAAAGCTAGCTCCCAGCTTGCCTCACAAGGTCGAGCTATAACTCTCTATCCAAGCTGGGTATCCCGACTCCCACAAGAAAAATCAGTCAAGAGAAAAATTTGGCAGCATAACCTTATGCATATTAGTCATGGTCCATTCCACTCATCTGCCATTTCTTTTAGAGAGTTCTCTTAGTGACTAGCTTCCAAAATGAACATTAAATTCCTTTTATTAAATCTTTATTAGGAAAATTCTCCCCCGTACACTTGTCACCCGATCCCTTAGTTTCACCATAAATTCATTTAATTAATTAAATTAATTTGTCAATATTCCTCACCCACCTAAAAGCATTCCTAAAAATGCTCCTTGATGTCCCTTTATTCCCTCACATTCCCTTAATTACAGACGTCTTTCTTAAATCTTAGTTGAGTTCAAATTTGGAAAGTTCTCTAGACTATATTCCCTTCTATGTTTCACATACCTTTTGCAATTAAGTTTCCCCTTTTGGGTCTAAGTTCTAAATTAGCAAGTTTTGCAAATAGCCAGCAATTAAATTTTTTGGTTAAATTATTTCTCCTTTAATTTTTAAATTTGACATTTCTTCAACCCCCCTTTATTAATTGATTAATTAGTTTTAGTCCTTATCCCACAATTAGACCTATGTTCTAATTTCTACTAGGCTTAGAAAAATTGTTTTTAAGGGAAATTTATAATTATTAAACTTTACTCATACAACATTTATTTTAAGGTTGACCAAGTCAAAATGAGATATTGGTTTCTAGGTACGTAGGTTCATTGACTCACTAGTGTTAATAACTATGATGTTCCCTTTAGAACGCACTACGTGCTCAAAGGGTGACACCCGTCTTCATTCATGTTTCATTTATGTGACGTGCCCTTCAAGACGCACTACGTGCTCCAAGGGTGCCACTTACCTTTTTGAATGATTTTGGTAGATATTTATCCCTTTGAGTCAATACTCCGTAAGGCGACATTGTGGGGTACTAAGGGGCTCTAAGGAATAAGGAACCTTCCTTATTGCGCACCCGTTAGAATCTTCGTGAGCGATTGTCTTAGTCTACCCTCATGGCATTGTGGATCTATCGAACTACGTAATCGTTAACCTATAGTTCGAGGCATGGGGGGAGTGCTAGTAGGATGTAGCAGGGATGCTACCACACCTCTCCCTCAATATCTTTGGTTTTCGTGCATGACCCATTTACTCCAAATGTGAGTCTAATTAGTGAGCAATCATCATCCTGCATCCATCAATGATACATGTCAGTGACCCATAATCATCATCATACTATACCAGTCATATGTCACTTATGAAATAACAAAAATACACAAACCATAAAAAGTCCACTCTGTGACTCGATCCAGATTCCAAGGAGGTCCATCGATGCCATCGACATCCTCAATCTATCAAGAGTCCTACACACCTAGGAGAAACCAGTCAATAGCACCTGTCTATACATAATAACATAACATAACATCATAAATCACAATCTCATCATCATAACCCAAAAGCAAAGTAGTCAATCATATATTGAACCGAATCACTTGCATGCAAGTTTCCTCAAATAATAAGTCACATCAAGTGCATGCAAATGAGGGATGTTACAAGAGTCCAAATTCTCATTATTGTTGTAAAATTTTATAAATGCTTCAAATTTTTGTTGTGAAAATCTATAAATACAATTTAATACAATGCTTTATGTGTGGTTGTTGGCATAGGAGAAGACCTAGGGTTCAACTTTAACAACACACCAACAATCCCTAACTACTATCCCTTTTGGCAACTTCTGCGAAGCAGATGCAATATCAGCCTATGTAGCAATAGGGGGTTGCAGGACACAGGTGTATACAACCAGAGGAAATGCAAAGTGGATCCAAAACAAGAACACACAACAACCTAGTTATTCTTTATCTCCTTTAAGCCTATTGTGCAAGTTGTATCTCATATCTAACACAATGTTGCAATAACAGAATAACAGAAAGAAAAAGAACACATCATCAATGACACAGAACAACAAGATATATGTGATTCACCCTCTCCCTAGGGCTACATCCATAGAACTAAGTTTCTTGATATTGTATGAAATCATACATTTTTATCTACGTACTTATCTTGCATATCTCTCTCTCTTTCTCTCTTGTCTTTCTCTCCTCCCTGTGCACCCAACTGTAGGGTTGATCTTCACACCTAGCTAAAGATATTACAATACATAATGCCCTCACACATAACACTTCTCTCTCACACAACAATAGTTACTCAATCACAAAAATAACAATGAACTCAGAACGAACATTTTCTCACCCCTCTTGATCTTTATTTATACATTACAATGACTCTCGGGCAACCTTAGGCTGAAACCTAGGTGTCAAAACCCTGAATACCAAAACCCTAGGTATCTAAAACCTTAGGTCAACTTGACCCGCATTTTTAGGGCTTCTCAAACCTGTCTTTCCTTCTTTCCTGAGAGGTGCTCCAAAGTATCCGTTTGTGGATTTTTTCTCTTGATGAGTTGTCCACGATCCAGGTTCCTTGTTGATCTATCTTCCTCGATATTCTCGTTCAACGACTTTCTTTCTCTTACTCCTCTCCTTCTTTTCTTCTTCTTTGACCATTTCGACCCAATCTTAGTCAATGTGTCTTCCGCGTAGTTCGCACTTCGTATTTTCACTTCCTTTTACTTCGATTTATTCCTCAATCCATAACCAATGGCCCACATCCCCACAACACTCACATGTGACTCATCCTGACACACTTCATGTCTGAATATTCTATTGTACTTCGACTTCAGACTGCACAAAGCAGCCTGGACTCTCTACTATGTACCTCCCTTCCTTCTGCAGACTGTATTTTATGTGTCTGGTACCCACTTTGAACTGCACCTACTACCTAGACTCTTATTCTTATGATTTTACTTAGATCTGTGAGGAAGTTGGTTGTCATAATATAGTTTCAACTGACTCCCATTCACCAGACCTTACTTCCATTCTCCATTCAAAGTCTACAACTGCGCAACTCCTCCTTCTGTAACATAGGCAACCTCATATGGCCCAAGCCAATGTGTCCTGAACTTCCGTAGATGCTTCATGAACTTGTTGTCATATACCAATACCATATCTCCTTTCTTAAATGATTTACTCTTGATATTTCTGACATGATAGGCATCTTCTCATTCCTTTTGTAGTTCCTGATGAAATCCGACAATAAATATGTGTTCTTCTAGTTCCACCAACTACGCAAGCCTCTCTTGAACAATGCCTGTGTTGTCCATATTTGTGAATACTGCAATTCAAAGGCTAGGAACCAAATATTGCATAGGAACAACTGCTTGTAGGCCATAAACCAACTTAAAGGTAGTTTGCATTGTTAGCTTCTTGTAAGTGGTTCTATAGGCCCATAATACTGTTGGTACTCTCAAATATCAATCATCCTTATTCACACTACAAATCTTCGTCAATGATGTCTCCAAGATATTATTGAAAGCTTCAACCATCCTATTCGCTTGTGGATGGTATGGGGTACTCTTTTAATGGTGGACTGCAAATTCCTTAGTCAAGGCTTCAATAGTATTATTAATAAAATGCGTACCTTGATCACTCATAAAGATCTCTGAGCATCCAAACCTGGTTATGATGTCATCAAATATGAATCACGTAGCTATAGTTTCACTACAATCCTTAACTTCTCTTGGTTCTGCCCATCTTCTCAAATACTCTGTCATAGTGATGATGTAGCGAGCTCCTATGCGCTTCCCTGGTGGGTTGATAGGTCCCACAAAGTCAATTTCCCATTTCTCAAATGCCTGTAAAGTTAGCTGAGGTGCTAAAGGCATCTCATCTCTTTTGGAAGGTTTCCCAACTCTTTGGCATACATCACATGCTTTGTAGTATTCCTTAGCATCTTTATGTAAAGTAGGCCACCAGAGGCCAACTCTAAGAACCTTTTGCGTTGTTTCTTTCCTTGCGTACTGTCCTCCTCCGATGCCTTCATGTGCTTTTTCCAGAATTAATGGTCTTTCTACCTCCATAACACATCTCCTCAGGATCTCATCAGGTCCCATATTATATAGTTGTCCAACTATAAGTGAAAAATCTACATTACGAACTACCACTTGTTTCCTCTCAATGACTCTAAATCCACGAGGTTCCATTCCTATTGACATAAAAAGGACTATCTCAATGAATTGATCATCAACCTTTTTGATGGGCAACAACTGTGCATCTGGTAGTGTATCCTCCAAACTAGTAGGTTCCTCTCCATGTTCCAATCTGGACAAGTGATTAGGTCCCTTGTTCATTCTTATTGGTTTGACCACAATCTCAAAATCATATTCCTAGAATAACAATATCCATATGCATATTCTTCCCCCCAACATTGGCTTTTTGACTAAGTATTTCAACATAGAGTGATCAGTGAATATCTTAAAATGTCCTCCCAACAAGTACTGACGAAACTTCTGCAGCACATACACCATGGCTAAACCTTCTCTTTCAGTAGTAGTGTAATTTATCTTAGTTGTAGAAATATTCTTGCTAGCAAAGGATAATGGATGGCCAATATCTCTGCTCCTGGTATTTCTAACACTGCTCCTAGTGAAATTGATGATACTTCGACATGCACATGCAATTCCTTGCTCCAATCTAGGAAAACCAGAATAGGTACATGTTAAGAACCAAACTTCAATATAGCATAGAAAAACCTCAGGAAAAGTACTCAACGCCTTGAAAAAGAGCTAATTTCAGATAATAAGCCTCTTAGAGGGGGCAACCTCCTTTTACCCCACTTAAATGTTCAAGTAAAAGATGATTCAAAATGAAAATGTATCCTT
>ML802534.1:465162-479106 GCA_009831015.1 Picea engelmannii | reverse complement strand
GTCCCCTAAATTATGGTTCTTGGTATTAATTACCATGAAAACATCTATAATCCACAAAACATTCCCTCTACTGGGCATCTTTTGACTATGAGTTGTTTAACATGGGACATTATGCATGTCTTCAATAACATTGATAGGTCTTTACTTCTCGACAATGGTTAGGGAAGTATAACAAGGGCCTTGGGAATTTAATATATCTTCTTGGGCTCAACCATGATAAAAGATGCTTTCAAACACCACATAGGCATTTTTTATGGGATATCTAGCTCTGAGTGGGATAGGGATGCCATTAATTGGTTTGGTAAATAGTGACGGGTTTAAGGTCTTAGACCATGGTTGAAAAAGAAACAAGGGACTTATGTAGCAAAATGAACCTTCTAGGCCTCAATCACTATGAACAAGGCCTCCAGCCATGACACTTTCTCTCTCTATGGGGTCTTTGACCTCCAAGAGGTATTCTAGGCACCATTATGTGGTTTTGTACAAAAGGGATAGGTTTAGGGGCATTGACTATGCTCGATAGAGGAAAATATGTCTTTTTCCTATGAAAAAAGGTTTACTGTGAAAAATGTCATTTTGAAACATGTCATGGTGAGGGAGTGTTGCATAGTTTTCATTTTATGTAAAATAAAATTTATGTGTTTTCTTGTGCATTCAAAAAAATGGGTGGGATTCTCTCTTTTACTATACTTATTGGATGAATTGGTTTCTTTGGTTTTAGCTTCAAATCGAAAATATGGTGGTTCAATATGCATAAACAAAAGCACATTCATTTTTCAAGGTCTCTATTTAACACTGATGAAAGTGCACACACTTATAGAAATTTTTATGAGATTATATATATATAAGGAAAACAAAAATATTTAATATTTTTTATTGATTTTTATTTGTGCATATATCATAGTTATAAAGTATATAGGTCCTTTATTTATGGCATAACATTTTATTGCATCACCCATCTAGAAAAAAAATTATATGGTGCACAAGTATAGACTAAGAACTACACTTAAAAAAAATGAAATTGATTAATTATATTAAAACAAAAAAACATGGTCTTAAGGCACCTGGTAATTTCAAGTTTCTCATTCATATATATATATATGTGTGTGTGTGTGTGTGTGTGTGTGTGTGTGTGTGTGCACAAGAAATCAATATATAACTATGCGAGAATAAGTATAATGTAGCGCTTGTCGATTATTAATCCACAACAATAATTAAAGCTAACCATATTCCACATAAAATTAATTTTAAATTTGAAGAAACTAAGCTCATAATGAGGGCTAGGGTTTTCGCAGTATAGCTAGGTCATAGGGTTTCCGCAGTGTGGAGGCCATAGCGAACATGACGTGGATTTTTTGGCTTGACCCGTGGGATTAGGTAGGAAATATTCAGTGGTTTGTGACTAGGATAGAAGATCCAGTTGACATCTCATGGGCGGACGAGGATGCATTGTGGGCCAGCGAAGGGATGTTCCTGGATGATGACACCTACAAGTTAATGTACAATTGTATGTGTCAGGTGTTAGGTGGGACTATTCCAGATGCCAAGATTCTTGGCCGACAAGCAGAGAAGGCTCAACAGATGTCCACAGAACTCCACAGTGGAAGCTCACTTGATCCCTGTCACATGATAGGAACAAACCAGAGTGAGGAAAGGCACATGGGCGAACTCCCTCAGGCCGGTTGTTCCCCTACTTCACCTAAATCTGCTTCCATCACTTCCCATGGTGTATTTTCATCGGTAATACTTGAGAGGAAACCTCCTTCGTGTGTGGGTGGTGTTGAACGTAACAGGGCATCTGGCAATATTGCTTGTTCACTTTGGAAACATAAGAGTTTGAAATTTAGAGAAGCCAAATGCATCTTTGTTCTCCATAGGGATGTTGCAATGGGCATGGTTTCGAGCTTAGACAAGAAATCCTTAGTTGGATTTTTTTTTTATACAAGAATGAACAAGAACCAATTGGTAGACTGGGTATTAATATTTTAGAAGCCACTCGTAGGCTATAGCCCGAGATTTAGCCTCATTTATAACCATTGGACGGTCTTTAATTTTCTGTCTGAGGGGGATCTGCAGCAAGTTATGAGTTCTCCTTGGATTATTGGAAGAGGAATTTTAATGCTTAAGACATGGTACTAAGGATTTAACCCACTTTCTGAAATTTTTTTGAAAATATATCATTGGATGTTGCTCCCTAACTTTCCTATCGATTTTTGGTTTGTTAAATTTTTTGAAGCCATTGTTAAGTCGGTTGGGAAGTCTATTTTCTTCGATGTCCAATCGCTTCGCTGGAGTAACAAAATACTTTCTTGAGTTCTTGTGCAATTCAATCTGGACAGGGGGTTACCAGATGAAATCAATATCCATATAGGGGATAACCACATCCGTCAATCTGTTGACTATTGGAGGGAACCATTATGTTTTCCATTCATGCTAGAAACCTGGTCACCTTAAAGTGAAGTGGCTAGCTCCCTTGGAGCACCGACTTGAACCAAAGCAGTAGGGGATTATTGAAGACCAAGCCAGATTTTCCTTCCCTAAGCTTTTTGACAAAGGATCATTCCTTGGTAAGATGTTGTTGTTCCTCCCTTCCTTCTTTAAAAAACTTTTCTCCGATAAGATTGACTATTTAAGAACTAATGAAAATTGGGTTCTTGATATTTTCAGATACTTTTGGGACATTCTTATGAAGAATTTTAATGATCTGGGTGTCTGTTTTGGCTTAGAATCTAAGGGATCGGGTGGTGTAAACAATCCTCAATGCTCTACTGGTGATAGCCAGTTTGTTTCCCCCCCAGGTTGGGATTCTTCTAATGACCTTTGAGTCAATCTCGTGAGTACTTGTAAGTTATTATCGGAAGGTATGGGTAAGCCAGGAAGATGAACCTTTGACCCCTCCCCCTCTCCAGTGGTTTTTGAATGCCCTATTGTTCCTTCTGGTGGTGAACGCATGGCCTATGAATGTTCTTCCTTACCCTCTGGTGGAGATTGCATTACTAAAGACACTATGTTAAATTTCTCTTTGACCCTTAAGGCTAAGGTTGTTGAGGCCTTATCTCCATTGCCCCTTACTATCTCCAACATTGCCTCAAATCCTTCTTCCACTTCAGCCCATTCCATTGTGAAAATCAAGAAAAAGTCTTGGCCCCATATTCCAAAGAAACCGCTTGGGTCTGTTGAAGGCGGCTTGGCATAGTTTGGAGTGTTATCCCCTATTATTGTAGAACCCGATTGTTCTCTAGATCCTATTCTCCTTGTCTCTTTGCATTCATATTCTAATAGAGCTCCTATCTCATCCCTTAGAGCAATCCAACTGACCTTAATCATTCCCTTATGATAATCTTTTCTTTCAATCTTCATGGGTTTGGGGGACCCACCAAAATTGCATCCCTCAAAATTCTTCTGAAGCAGGTTAATCCTGATATTATCTTCCTTCAAGAAACCTTGGTGGATGGTGAGAAGGCTAAAGTTTTTTTTCTTCAGTGTCTTCCGATGTGGAACTCTGTCCCTCTCGACCCAAATGGTTGTTTGGGTGATTTATTGGCTGGGTGGAACCCTTCATTTGCTGAGTTGTGTGCATTTGGCACCAATGCAGGTATATATCTAGAGGGAATATTCAAACATTCCGCTGAAAAGGTGAAACTTCTCAATTGTTATATGCACCATAAAAAGAAAGGGAAATTTTTTGGCAGCCCCTTTTTGAGTCTCGGTTGTTGAGTGAAGATGGCCTCATAGTTGGGGGCTATCTTAATTTTACTCTTTCTAGCTGGGAGGTGTGGGGTAACATAGCTAGAAATTACCCTCTTGAAGACTACTTTTCTAATATCCTACAAACTAGGTTAGTGGACCTCCAACCGATCCAAATGGATCTTACATGGAGGAATGGCAGAGTTGGAGCAACAAGTATCTCAAAAAGATTAGACCGGTTCCTCATTGATGAAACCCTCCTCAACAATCATTGTAAAACAAGAACCTAGATTATAAACTCCACCATATCTGATCATAATTCGATCTGCCTACAAATTGAGAAGTTTTGTCATAAAGTTTCCCCTCCCTTTAAATTCAATAGCACTTGGATATCTGATCCGGATTTTACATCCCTTATTAGGAATACTTGGCAATCTATGGAAAATTGGTCGGATATATCCTCTATCCATCTGTTGTTTGCAAAATTGAGAAACTTAAAATAAGTTGTTGTTCTTTGGAAGTCAAATAAAAAGAAACAACTCCACTCAGAACTTCTTCACATTGAACAAAATATGTCAAAGATTTTCGAGAATTGTTCATCTCAGGTATTCGAGCAAAAAGAGTTGAACCTCCTCAGGTCCATTAAACAAAGGAAGGATAAGATTCTAGAAATGGAAGAATCAACATGGAGGCTCAGAAGTTAGGCGATTTGGATTGAAAAGGGTTTATGTGGTATTGGTATTTTTCTTAAAATTAGTTCAGATCACTTCTTTAGAGTTCATTTTGTTGGCGGTGAAGGAAATAATATGAAAGCGGAGATCTTGGGATTATGGAGTCTCTTACACTTCACATATAGTTTCTCCATAAATAGGATGATGGTGGCTAGAGATTTGAAAGTGGCTATTTATTGGATAAATGACAAAGAAAATCTAAATCTGATATATCTAAATGCCTGGAAGGACAAAATCAGGAGATTAAACAATTGTTTTGATTGGATCAAATATATGCATGTGCACAGGAAATTTAACTTTGAAGCATATTCACTTTCCAAAAAAACTCTGGACTATTCTATTGGATGGCTTTTTTTCGAGGAATATATAGAAGGATCTGTAGTCAGTGCAGATAAATACTTTTTTTTTCTAAAGACAGGAGTACATATATGATATTCTAGATCTAGTTGTTAGCTAACGATATTGTGATGATATGAACTTCTCATATTTTGTATTAAAAAGCATTTTCTAGATTGAGGACAATAGGATCATCGATAGAAAAGGTTATAGAATTTTGTCGAACTATAAAGAAAAAATCATCTTCATTGATCTATATGTATTTGAAAGTTTCACTTGATTATTAATAGAATAGCAGTGAAACTGTTTTTTTTTGCGTGAAAAAACAAATTTAATTTTAAATTAAAAAATATATATCATTATCATTTATAGAACTAGAATGACTTAACCAATTAGAAAATAGAAACCCAAAATTTTGAGAATGAACATATACCTACTTTGTTCATAAAATCGCTTGCTTCATATTTGGTGTGTAATAAAGTTTGACAATGAACATATCTAGAAATGACTTAACCAATTAGAAAATGGAAACCCAAAACTTTGAGAATGAACATATACCTACTTTGTTCATAAAATTGCTTGCTTCAGATTTGGTGCGTAATAAAGTTTGACAATGAACATATCTAGAAATGACTTAACCAATTAGAAAATGGAACCCCAAAAGCTTTAGAATGAACATATACCTACTTTGTTCATAAAATCACTTTCTTCAGATTTGGTCCGTAATAAAGTTTGCCAATGAACATATCTAGAAATGACTTAACCAATTAAAAAACGGAAACCCAGAAGTTTGAGAATGAACATATACCTACTTTGTTCATAAAATCACTTGCTTCAGATTTGGTGCATAATAAAGTTTGACAATGAACATATCTAGAAATGACTTAACCAATTAGAAAACGGAAACCCAAAATTTTGAGAATGAACATATACCTACTTTGTTCATAAAATCGCTTGCTTCAAATTTGGTGCGTAATAAAGTTTGACAATGAACATATCTAGAAATGACTTAACCAATTAGAAAAGGGAAACCCAAAAGTTTGAGAATGAGCACATACCTACTTTGTTCATAAAATCGCTTGCTTCAAATTTGGTGCGTAAAAAAGCTTGACAATGAATATATCTAGAAATGACTTAACCAATTAGAAAATGGAAACCCAAAAGTTTGAGAATGAACATATATCTACTTTGTTCATAAAATCGCTTGCTTCAGATTTGGTACGTAATAAAGTTTGACAATGAACATATCTAGAAATGACTTAACCAATTAGAAAATGGAAACCCAAAAGTTTGAGAATGAACATATAACTACTTTGTTCATAAAATCACTTGCTTCAGATTTGGTCCGTAATAAAGTTTGACAATGAACATATCTAGAAATGACTTGACCAATTAGAAAATGGAAACCCAAAAGTTTGAGAATGAACATATACCTACTTTGTTCATAAAAACGCTTGCTTCAGATTTGGTCTGTAATAAAGTCTGACAATGAACATATCTAGAAATGACTTAACCAATTAGAAAATGGAAACCCAAAAGTTTGAGAATGAACATATACCTACTTTGTTCATAAAATCACTTGCTTCAGATTTGGTCCATAATAAAGTCTAAAAATGAACATATCTAGAAATGACTTAACCAATTAGAAAATGGAAACCCAAAAGTTTGAGAATAAACATATACCTACTTTGTTCATAAAATCGCTTACTTCAGATTTGGTCCGTAATAAAGTTTGACAATGAACATATTTAGATATGACTTAACCAATTAGAAAATGGAAACCCAAAAGTTTGAGAATGAACATATACCTACTTTGTTCATAAAATCGCTTGCTTCAGATTTGGTCTGTAATAAAGGTTTACAATGAACATATACATACCCACTTTGTTGATAAAATAACTAGCCTATTAACATATTACCCACTTTGTTCATAAAATGACTAGCCTATTAACATATTACCCACTTCGTTCATAAAATGACTGGCCTATTAACATATTACTTACTTTGTTGATAAAATGGCTTGCCCATTAACATATTACCTACTTTGTTCATGAAATCACTTGACTCTTGTTTGGTATGAAAATATGAGTTGAAATTTTGTGGCCATCTTACAATTAGGTCAGAGGAGACTTATGCAACAAAGTCAACGATTTAATAGTCTGACAACTCACATGTAAAATCAATTTAAGTTCAACATTTGGAATAACGCCCCTCAATCAATCAACTTCACATTTCTGCAAATTGCGCCACAATCGAGTAGTTTACGCAACTCCTCCATCTCATTGATTTACATTTAGACTTTTCAACTTGTTGTGCATCGACCTTCAATGAGTCCAAGCCTCTTATCGATTAGTTTACACAACTTCTCCATCTCATTGATTTACATTTAATTTTTTTAATTATTGGAAAACATTTTTTTACAAGCTGATTGGTTTTTCAAATGAAACTTTTATTTTGTAAAAAGATTCCAGAGACCCTAGCTAAGCTCGAAAGACTCTAAAGACCCTAACTAAGCTTGAACTTGTGACCTCCCCATAACACAAGAGAGTATGCATACGTCTTGCCAACTAAGATAACCCTTGGTGCTTACTAAATTCGGCTATCAAACTTAACTGCATACCTGACTTCAAACTTCATACCTTGCGACAGGTAATACACATGCCAATGCCATACGTACTTGTTTCTATATATATCCCTCACGCATACTGATCGTAAAGAAGGCAAGAGGCATTATAACCCTTAAAGTCGGGAAAAGAGAGAGAACTGGTGTGTCTTCAGTGATGGTGATAATGCAAATTGTTTGGTTTTTTATCATGGCACCTACAATAGCGCTGGATACTGTAACTGTAGCGACTATTAGTTCCTCAATGAAGAAGCCATATTATTCCTCCCATATTCATGGGGAACGTGCTTTATACCATCATCATTACTTCAACCGTATACCGGGTGGGAGCACTTCTCTTCAAATCAATAGTGATAAAACTGAATTGACATCACCGATCAACGTTCACTACAGAAGGGACGTGGAGGCGCTTTTGTCGTTCAGAAATGCTGTCAAGTTCGATCCATATGGATCCCTTCTCAACTGGATGACACAAAACTCACATAATGTGTGCTCCTGGAATGGGATACGGTGCATAAAGCACACGAAGAGAGTGGTTTCCATAACACTTCTTGGCTTACGATTAGAAGGTGATCTTTCACCATCTCTTGGTAGCCTTTCATTATTACGCACTTTCAATCTTTCTGGGAATAATCGAATAGGAAGAATTCCACCCAAGCTTGGGCAGCTATAATCGTTGGGAATACTCGACCTTAGCTTTAATATGCTTTGGGGTACTATTCCAAGATCACTATGTAATTGTACGTGCCTTCAATGGATCAGACTTTCAGCAAATAGCCTGACAGGGAGTATACCAACATAATTCGATAGTCTAGTCAAGTTGGAACATCTTCGCTTGGCCGACAATAATCTTAGTGGAAGTATTCCAACTCCCCTAAGCAACTGCATGCCCATCCAAGGGTTCTCCATTGGAGCCAACAATATCAATAGCCCAATCCATTCAGTTTTGGGTTTGATGGTAAATCTATCTTATTTATACTTAGAAGGAAACTCACTAAGTGGTCACATCCCTCCCACATTGAGCAACTGAGTTCTCTACAAGCCTTGTTTATTGGATACAACAATCTCACTGGTCCAATCCCTTCAATTTTGGGTCTGCTAAGAAATCTATCTTATCTTTACTTCGAAGGCAACTCACTAAGTGGTCACATCCCTCCAACTCTTGGCAATTGTACTTAGCTATCGTATATCATCTTTTCTCATAAAAAATTGAGTGGAAGAATTCCGGCTCAATTGGGGTTGTTGCGGGAATTAAAGTATCTATATCTACAAACAAACAATTTTGAGAATACCATTCCTCCATTTCTCGGAAACCTCTCTTCCCTGACGATTTTATTTTTGGGGGACAACAGATGGTCAGGAAGTGTACCACCTCAGTTGGGAAATTTGAGAGAGATTCGTCAACTGTCTATTTATGGCCCAGGTAATATTTCAGGAATGATCCCTTCCGAAATAGGAAATTGCAGCAATCTTGAATGGATGGATTTAGGAGCCAACAAGATTCAGGGATCCATACCAATGATTATATTCAAGCTCCCCCTTTCCACCTTGAGTCTGGCTGAAAATGACATGAGTGGTAGCATACCTCAAGCCATTGCCAATTTGAGTAAGCTGACTTTCCTATCTCTAATTTATAATACAGGCAATTTAAGTATGCTTGAAGAACTTTACTTTCACAACAACAATTTAACGATGTATGGGCAATTTAAGTATGCTTGAGGAACTTTACTTTCACAAAAACAATTTAAATGGGTAGCATACTTGAAGGAATTGCCAATTTGACTTAGTTGGCCAAGCTAAGTTTGGGTGGAAATACTTTCATTAGAATCATACCAAAAGAATCTATTACAAAATTGACTCAGATGGCCTTCTTACATCTTGGTTTAAATATGCTCATGGTGACATACCAGAAGGCAATTCAAAATTGAGTAAGTTTACTTTCCTACATCTGGGTAAGAACATGTTAACAGGGAATATACCTGAAGGTATTGGAAATTTCACTAAGCTTCAAACTATTTACTTGGATATCAACAATCTCACAGGTATGATTCCTGAAGGTATCGGAGAGTGTGTGGAACTCCAACAATTGGGTTTATCTAAAAACAAGTTGAGTGGAACTATCCCTAAATTTTTAGGAAATTGCAAGTCTCTCATGATTTTGACACTAACAACCAACTTGTTGTCAGGTAGAATACCACTGACATTAAATAAATGTGTGGCTTTACAAAGGTTGAAGGTGTCTGAGAATAAACTTAGTGGAACTCTGGACATAGGCTTTCCAGTTTCTATGAAATCTCTCTCTGCTCATTCTAATAACTTTTCTGGCACTATCCCTACATCTTTGGCCCATTGCACTGAACTTCAATTATTAGAGTTAAGAAAAAATGAATTAACAGGCGAGCTTCCTCAATATCTCAAATTTTTTAGTGGCTTAAGAGTCTTATGTCTTGGTCATAATAAGCTCCAGGGTGGTATCCCTCAATGGGTCACAGATTTCACCAAGTTGCAAGTGTTGGATTTATCCAACAACAATTGCAATGGGAAAATACCATCCAATCTTCATGAACTCAAAGGATTCAGAATCCTTGGATCTTCCCAACTCAGTGGTTGTTAAATTAAATATTAGTTTATAATGGTCAATTAGAAATTAGACTTAGGCATTAATAAAGTCAAAGTGACTTTAGGTTAATTTATTTGCTTTTAGGTCAGATATTTGCTTTTACGTTATATTTTCACTTTATCCCACATTCATAAAATGGTTTGACTTTACTTGATTGTAACCTATATAAGAAAGTTATTTTCTCTCTTATTTCATTGATTGAATAAAGACAGATAACCTTATTCAAGTTATCTTGGTTTTTGTGTGTGCTTGATTTCCGTTACATGGTATCAGAGCGAGGTTAGGGCCATGGAGTCTGGGAGCACGTGAAGACCTAGGGACTGCTACAGGTAGTGACAGATCGAGGGATTGCCAATGTAGCACACTCAAGGATCCGAAAGGGTTTTGGATCAGCCGAAGTTGGGTTCATTTGATTTTTTGGTTTTAAAAGCCAAATTGCAGGTATTTTGCCATTATTTATCCGCTAAGTTTAGTATTTTATGATCATGTATGGCTACATTGACCAACATCATGTTGGAAGGCAACCAAAATTTATCTGGGAAGAACAACAATACTTGGAAGCAACAGATGCTGGCCATTTTTGCGTACCGGTGCTTGTCAGATGTTGTTTTGGGCACAAGTCCTCGTCCCATGGTTGTAGGTAAAGACCAGGAAAAGTTTGATGGCCAAGACAGAGAGCCCATGATGCTGATCAAATTGTCCATGACAGATGAGATGCTACCTAAGGTTCAAAATGGGAAGATTGTTGCAATGATCTGGAAACAGTTGAAATAGACCCATGAGATTTCAAATAAGGGTCAAGCATTCTTTTTAAGGAATATGTTTTTCTCGATCAAGATGAGTGAGGGTGCCTCTCTCCAAGAGAACTTACTCAAGATCAAGGACATTCAAGAGCAGTTGGAGGCCATTGGTCGGAAGATGGTAGAAGAGGACATGGTGGTGATCACGCTGAATAGCTTGCCAAGGTCCTACGAGCACTTCATTGAGACCCTGAACATCACAACTACAGACGTTGACCTGAAGTTTGGAGAGCTATCCAATAATCTCTTGCAGCAGGACAGGTGGAAGAAGCAATTTGGGAGCAACAGTGAGACAGAGGGTTCAGAGCAGGCCTTTGCAGCCAAAGCTAAAGGCAAAGGAAAATGGACAAGGAAACCTAGTCCAGACAATGATGAGGATGCCAATAAAAGCCTGAAGACCATCACTTGTCATTACTGTGGCAAGACTGGCCATATGAAGAAGCACTACAGAAAGCAGTTGGAAGATCAGAAGAATAACCATGGAGGGTCTCAGCAGAAGGCCCATGTCGCAGAGCACATGGAGGAGAAGGAGGCAGCATTCTATGCCTTTATGGCCTGTACACAAGCAAATCAGTCCAAGTCATTTGCTTGGTTTGTTGATTCAGGCGCATCCAAGCATTTCACCAATCGAAAAGATTGGTTCACAGAGTTTACACCTAGTCCATCCAAAGACTTAGTGATCTTCAGTGGAGGCGAGGAGTATAACACAGTCAGCAAGGGGAATGTTCAGATTTCCTTTGCAGGAAAGATGCTTATGTTTCTCAATGTCCACTATGTGCTAGGTATGGAGCTTAACTTCTCTTAGTTAGTCAGATTATGAGGCACTCTCCTCACTTGGATTTCAACTTTAGCAATCACAAGAGCTATATCCTTGACAAGAATACCAAGAAGATCATTGCTCTTGGTGTGGAGGACCATGGTCTGTTCAGATTGGTGGATATTGGGCAGGGCAGAGGTAGTGTTCATAGTAGTGTACTTGCTGAATAGATATCTCATGATGGCGGTAAAGCAGAAGACTCCAGAGGAAGCATGGTCTGAAAGAAATCCAAAAGTAAGTCACTTGAAGGTCTTTGGTTCTACTTCTTACACTTGGATTCTAGCTGCGAAACGAACCAAGTTAGATCCAAAGAGTAAGAAGATGATGCTTACAAGGTACAACGACACCCATAAAGCTTACATATTAGTTAATGTTGAAACTGACAAGGTGATATTTAGCAGAGATGTTGTTGTTGATGAGGAGGTTGGACCCTTCCATACTCCTCCCACATTCAGAGTTACTGAGAAACCAGAAGTCATTGAAGATTTAGGTGTCAAGCTTCCGATAGATCCACCTGAAGGGGGGAAATATTTTGAGCATGATGATGAGGAGTCAGAATAGGATGAGTCTCCTAGGTCAGTCAGATCACTACATTTTGAAGCAGGAAGCCCAAGTCATGGTGGCAATACTAACTTGGCAGCCAGGGATTCCAAAAGACCCAAGTGGTGGCACAACACCATTGGAGATGTTCAGATAGGAGAGATGATCGAGGGAAGATCATCACGAGGTAAGAGTAAACAACAGACTGGCATAATCAACTTTGCTCTTATGGCCAATATTCAGAAGATCTATGAGCCTTACGTATTCAAGGAAGCAAAAGGAAGACCTGAATGGGAAAAGGCCATGGAGGTCGAACATGAAAGTTTGATGAAAAATAAGACTTGGGATATCATAGCTCTTCCATCAGGGAAGAAACCCATTGGCTGCAAATGGGTGTAGAAGGTCAAGTACAAGGTAGATGGTACACTTGACAAGTACAAAGCACGGTTAGTTGCGAAAGTATTCTCTCAGCGAGAAGGCATTGACTATGAGGAGACTTTTGCTCCTACAATGAAGATGAGCACTATTCATCTTGGTCTAGCCATGGCAGCACAACAAGGCTGGAAGGTCCACCAGATGGACGTGAAAAGTGCCTTCCACAATGGAGATTTGAAGGAAGTGGTATACATGTGCCAACCAGTGGGGTTTCAGGTTACAGGGAAGGAGCATCTAGTTTTCAGACTAAAGAAGGCTCTATATGGTCTGAAACAGGCACTGAGGGTGTGGTACATCAAGATTGACAGGTATGTGGTTCAGCAACGGTTCCAGCAGATTCATTTAGATTCCAACCTATATGTCAAAAGAGTTGGTAATGAGATCATTCTTCTGGTTGTTTATGTGAATGATATCATTATTACAGGTAGTGAGGAAGATGCAATTACATGGATCAAATCCAACATGAGAAGAGCATTTGACATGACAGATCTAGGCCTCCTACACTATTTTCTGGGTGTAGAAATTTGGAAAATAGGGAGCAACATTTTTGTCTCATAAGCAAAGTATGCCAGGAGTTTGCTGGATAAGTTCAGGATGGAGGATTGAAAAATCTCCTCTACACCTATGGAGAAAGGGATGAAACTTTCAGCCAAGACTGACTCAAAGGCACTCAGTGAGTCACTATATAGACAGCTAGTGGGCAGCTTGATATATCTTACAGCCACTAGACCTGATCTGAGTTTCGTTGTGAGGTTCATTTCAAGATTTATGACAGTGCCAAAAGTATAACACTAGACAACAACGAAGCGAGTGCTGAGATATGTGAAAGGGACACTTGACTTTGGTACTTTGTACAATAGGAGCAAAGACCCAAGGTTGTGTGGGTATACAGATTCAGATTGGGCAAGTTCTGTTGATGACAGAAAATCCACCTTTGGATATGTCTTCAGCCTTGGCATGGGTGCAGTCACATGGACCAGTAAGAAACAACATGCAATTGCCCTTTCATCGACAAAAGTAGAGTATCGAGGAGCATTGAAAGGTGCATGCGAGGCAGTTTGGCTCAAGAGGATGTTATCATATATGCAGATGCAACAAAGAGAGCCGACACCCTTGTTCTATGACAATCAAGGGGTAATGAATCATGCCAAGAATCCAACCTTCCATGAGCATACCAAACATGTTGATACACACTGTCACTTCATCAAAAATCTTGTAGAAGATGGAACTATTGAGTTGCAGTATTGTCCTACAGAGGATCAAACTGCAGACATTTTCACCAAGTCTTTGGGTCCCGAAAAGCATGTAAAATTTCGAAAGAAACTTGGTGTAGTGAGTAGATTGATCATTAAGGG
>ML802534.1:454159-464805 GCA_009831015.1 Picea engelmannii | reverse complement strand
ATAAAGTCAAAGTGACTTTAGGTTAATTTATTTTCTTTTAGGTCAGATATTTTCTTTTAGGTTATATTTTCACTTTATCCCACATTCATAAAGTGGTTTGAATCTACTTGATTGTAACCTATATAAGAAAGCTATTTGCTCTCTTATTTCATTGATTGAATAAAGACATATAACCTTATTCAAGTTATCTTGGTTTCTGTGTGTGCTCGATTTCCATTACAGTCCAACACTATATTTGATTTGTCTAATAATAATCTTATATGAGAGATACCTCCAAGCATAGGAAGTCTATTGAATTTATCTACAAATCAATTGGAAGGGAAAATACCTCCGTCTCTTAGTGAGATATCTACTTTGGAAGAGTTGGACTTGTCCAGAAATAATTTAAGTGGAGTGATTCGTCAAGAGTTCTCCATATTAACCAAGTTGGAATATCTAGACATTTCATGGAATAGAATTTGTGGAAAAATCCCAAAAGGAATACAATTTGACACTTTTAGTGAGAATTCGTTTGAAGGGAACAAATGCTTATGTGGCTATCCTTTACAACTATGCAAGGAAACACAAAACAATAACATAGTGGAAGGCTCTAGAGGACGATGATGGCTAAGTCATGTAAATGAACATGTCTCATTGGTTGCATTGGGATTGTGATTCGAGATTGAACTTGGTGGAGTTGTAAGTATAATGATATTGTGGGATAATGCTAGACATTGGGTGATTCCCCCCAAAACTCAACCATTTTATGGAGTGTACCAATTCTCTAAATAACTTGAAGGTTTAATGTATCACCACCAAAAAATTGTATTCTCAAATATTGTAAGATCTTAATCATAAAATTCTTCTATAGAATTGAATAAAAAAATGATAATCAAAATAAATCCTTATATTGTTTAGATTATATAAATTTAACATGCTATAATCTGTATTTTTAGTTCATATATGCAAAATTGACTCATTATTATATATTGTAGAATTGGTTTATTATTAACTTATATTATTGCATTATAATTTTTCTCTTAAGAGCACTTGAAAAAAGGGTCCTCTTACCTCTTTGCAACATAATGTATAATGAGTATAAACATAATGTATAATGACTACAAAGTTTAGGGCATTTACTTTCTTATGGCATTTACTTTCTTAAAATTTATAAGAAAGTAAAAAATGAGGAGATTTATTTTATAAACAATTAATTTACTTATGTTAATGAATTATTGTAATAAAGATTTATTTTTAAATAACTTATTTATTTTATTAATAATATTGTATTAAATATAATTTATATAAATATATTAGGATTCATTTATAAAAATAAATTATAAATCACATAATGAATAGAAAGATAAAAAATAAGATTTATTTTACAAAACCAAATAATAATAATAATAATAATAATAATAATAATAGGTCATAGCCAAGTCACATCAAATTGGTGTATGAGACCCCCTTTTTGTGGGACAAGGGACCCCCTCTGTCCAGCCCAAATTGATGTATGAGACCCCCTTGTTTGTGGGACAAGACACCCCCTCTGTCTAGCGATTTGACTAGTAAAGTCTACAGTGGTATATATACCCTACCCCACTCTGGATTTGAACTTGTAATCTCTTAAGAGAAAACACATGTTCTTAACCATTAGGCCCATTCATGTTATATTAACTATGAAAATTTACTTCTAAATAATTTATATTTGTTTTATTAATAATAATTTATTAAATATAATTTATATAAATATATTATAATTAATTCATTAAAAAATATTTTTAATAAAATATTTATAAAATGTTAATTAAAAAAAAAAATCTAACTTATTAAATTAAATGATATTTAATTACATTCATAATAATAAAAGAAATACTATGTTTATATTATGAAATTTATATATCAAAATGAAAAAGTGTATCACAAAATGTTGAAATGAAATCATTTTCTCTTAGATTGTCCTTAAATCTCAATTTCAAAATATTTGTCACACTATCAACCTTCCTAATCTTTTAACTCAACAAAAATATGGTGATCTTGGAAAGTTTATGTTAATGCTTTTCGAGCATAGAAACACAATTCTAAAGAATTGCAATTAATCCCTTACCCTCTTAAGGTCCCATAGACCAATTTCATCATCATCATCATCATCATCATCATCAATAGTTATTACTCATAATAAGAAACATGGACAAAGGTAAAAATTGTTTGTCCCTTACTAAGCCAACTTACCCAATAATAAGAAACATGGACAAAGGTAAAAGCAGTTGTTTCATCTGTAGTAGAGTAAAAGGCACAAGAGGAAACATGTTGATTACTACTTTGATATAGTGATGAAAGGAAATAATTGATCCCAATCTTCCACAACTCCTTTAGGAGTAACTATTCTAAGTAGTAATTTCATGACTATTCATATAGTTTCATCCTTAAAGTTAACCATCATCATCATTATCATCATCATCAATAGTTAAATAATATAATAAAATCTTTCCTCCCTCAATAACCAAACTTACCCCATAATAAGAAACATGGACAAAGGTAAAAGTAGTTGTTTCACCTCAGTAGAGAGGAAAAGACACTAGAGGCAAGGCGATTACTAGTTTGATACAATGATAAAAGGAAATAATTGACCCCTCCTTTATTTATTGAGAGGTATTGAAAACTGAGGAATAACTATTCTAAGTAGTAATTTCATGGTTATTCATATATTTTCATCCTTAAAATTAGTTATTAAAGATTTGAAAATATATCATCATCATCATTATCAATAATTAAATAATATAATAAAATAGTTCTTCTAAATAATAATTTTATAGCTATTTAGATAGTTTCATCCTTAAAAGTAGTTATTAAAGATTTGAAAATATATCATCATAATCATTAATAATTAAATAATATAATAAAACCTTGAACTTAACCCATAATAAAAAAAATATGAACAAAGGTAAAAACAATTATTTCACCAACAAGAGAGGTGTTAGCGTCAAAAGTCACTACTGGATTGCTTGTAGGAGCAGAGCCCAACGCCCATCAGTTTTATGTCACGATAGTTTTGAATGGGTGATCGAATGGATAAAGACTCAAGAAGATACAACTTTAACTCAGGAAACTAGGCCTAGTATGTAAAAAGCAAGGGAGGTCTTGATCCAACTTCTGTTAGTAACTGATTAAAGGGTGGTAGAGGGAAGACTTGTGAGAAGGGTGAGCAAGACTGCCTCGGGTGACAGGCCTTCGGAAGCTTGAAGATGAAAAACTCAGAAGCCAAGATCCTCTTGGTCCAGAGCCTCAAGGAGCTGAAGGGCGACTCGACTGGATCCTCCAATTCTGAGTCGTTCAATGCTAAGAAAATCACAAGAACCGATTATAAACATTGCGACTGTTACAGTGATCCAACCTACATCATCCTATAACAATTACAACTTGACTGGATCCTCCAATTCCAAGCTGTTCTAACACAGTAAACAAAGAGATGGAAAAGAGGTTGACATCCATAAAGTAAGAAGTCTCCAATGCCTTATACATTAACCAGAGCGACCAACGCTTCATCAAAACTTTACAATCGGGAGCTTTGCTCAACCATCGATACTTTACAAAATACAAAGGCTGAGTTTATATACTAAGAGAAATTCGCCTAACAGAGGCGTTCCCAGTCACCCAAGGCTTGGTGTCCCTTCAGTCAAACTCGTACTGATATCCTTCTTCAAATGCCACTTTAACTGCGCATGGCTCCTGTAAGGGGAGTAGCTGAACCATTAAAAACTGAGCTAGCGTGTGCAGACCTCCTCCGGCTAGTTGAGAACTTAGCATGACTTCTATGGAAAAACGGGTACACAGGATCCCCTCGAGCAGACCGCTTGCCGGACCCTCCATACCTCACTTAATGAATGAGGAGAGGTTTCAGCCACCCCTTCTTGCCTTCATTTACTCCAAGCACAGACCAGGATCGAGGTCAGGACCGATGGCAACTGGAGGTCGTGACGGGCCTCTCTATGATTGAAACTCGACACCTTTGGCCCCTTTTTAACAGCTCTTTCTTTCCCTAGTGACCACAGGTTGTGACCCTGTGTTTACTCTCAAAGGCGCTTTCGACGTTCATGAATAGGAAGGGGTTGATCCCTGCTTCTTGAAATTGCGATGAGTGAAACGTCGAGATGGCTTAATCTGGCGCCACACATCCCTCTAGATCTGACGGTTTTGAAATCTCCCGACGATGCTGTACCTTGAGCCTTGGAATCGCGATGGGCGAAACGATGAGGAACCTAATCGTGCACCAGGTGTCTCCTATGGTTGGATGGCTAAGATTTCCCCGTAATACTGTGGGCCCGACTTTGGGCGCCTTTGGTGCTTTTGGGGTTCGGGGTTTCGAGACATAGGACAACAAGGAACCTTCACCCTTCGAATCCCCGAATGCCAAAACGTCGACGCGACTAGATCTCACACCACGCGTCTTCTGGATGGACGGTTGCTATCTTTCCCTGCACATAATATGGGTGCTATCCATTGCGCTAACCTCAGTGCAACTTCATTAACCGTGATTTCTCGTCGACCATCGATCTTCTTTTATAGATGAATCTGGGTTGTTGACAACGTAATTTCGCCCGCTCACTTGATTTTTAGCCTGAAATGGGGCTTTACGTGCTATGCTTGGGCGTTCTTCGTGCAACCTGCAGCTTTGGATGCTCTCGGGACCAAGACAAGAATTGTTGCTAACATTAGGCTCCATGGGGGATAGAGTCGTCCCTGTGATTCTCTAAGAACTCATTCCGTAGCTTCAGTGCCTTACTGTTGGGCTATGGAGTCAGGCTCAAAACATCCTGCTGCTGAAAATACAGGCCGAAAAATAAAAGAAACAAAATAAAGATACATGCTCAAAGGATCTTATTTATATACAATCCTAAACTAATAAAACCCTTTACATGGGGCTAGGTGAAAGCAGACTTCCACCATAGCCAATAAAATAACTTCCTGAAGGGAAGCTCTTTCTTTCTGTTGATGATCACCAACAGATGGTGTAACCGTGACAACAGAATGGTTACACTCTTCAACTTCTCCTCACAAGGTGAAGTTGATATGGAATAGAGCGGCTCCAAGGCATAAAGGACATGCCACTCCATGTACTCACTGATAGGATCATAGAATGAGTGGAAAACCCTGTGAAAAGGGTAGAAATAGGCCTACTCTGCTCCACAGCTACTCCTATAGGGATGAAATTCATGAGTCTGCATAGGTGAATGGGTGGGCTCCAGGCAGGAAGTCACCTGTTCCACTGGTTCTTTCTGCTCTTCTTCTTGGCTCTCCCCTAGGTCTAATTCATATTCATCATAAATAGGGACCATGGGGTGGTTCTGCTTGCTGACTGTCTCTTCAGTATCTTTATAGTGATCAAATGTAGGATAAGCTTGCTGCTCATCATCACTATAATATACATCAAAAAGGGGGTGTCCTTCATTGATATGATCCTCCTCCAGAACAATGATCCCATAAAAAAATTTCGTTTTAGGGATAGTGGGACCTGCTGGTTCTGGCTGCTCATACATAATATTTTTCTCTTTAATACCAGGTAAAAATATATCATGAGAAACCCCCTGGAGGAAAAGAGAAGAATCCTCTTCCATAAATAACCCCTCTTTTAAAAAGAGAGGGTCTTCATCATCATGAGTAGAGCTGCTAGGAACATCTGCTTCAACCTGATATCCAGGTGAGTCATCTACCATGGACCACATTTGCTTTATAAACTCACAATTTCCGCAAGAGGCATGTTGATCGTTATGAATATCTAAAAGAATAGAGGCATCTGATATAATGTCAGATGCTTCCATTCTAGGGCTAACACAATTAATATCATTTAACACCCCTATATTTTCTTGGAAAATGCTTTCCTCCACAGTAAAAGCTTCATCATGGACCTGGTCTTCAGGGCCAGCAAAGGCTTAATGAAGCGAAGAAAACTCCTCACAACAGTTTTTATACAAACAATCAGCTGGAAAATAATCTTTACAAAATGAATTGAAAGCTATATGAAAACCTGTTAAAGAGTGGATGCTTGCAGCGGGAAGAGACCGACACCATTCAAGAGAAGCTCCCTTCAATGAATACCTGAAGAGATTAATCTGGACATCTTCATGCATGATATTAAGTTGATGAATAACCTCATGAAAGTCCAGTAAATGCTCAACTGGTACCTCCCAACTCTTTGCGTGAAATTCAGGGAGGAAATTTTCCCATATGTCTCTATCAGGAAGTGCATTAGGAAAACCAACTATCTGAGAAAAGTCACAGAAAGCAAACCTTTGAGCTAGAATTTTCTCCATATCGAACCAATGGACTCGCCAATCGATCCTCGAATCATGGAGTCGCCAGGTGAAAGATGCACAGCTTCAAATGTGCCTGGTCCTTGTTCACCATCAAAGGCCAGATCTTAACGTTGTCATTACCCCAGGAAGCTTCTCAGGCTGAGAAAGCAGCCGCTGAAACCTTCTCGAGAAAGCTCCTCTGGGTTATCTTTCAGGTGTGCCTACAATAGCCACAGCTGAAACAGTGAAGTGGAAACAATGGAGTCACCAGGTGCACAATAGCAATCTTGATAATTTTGATATCTGATGCACCTTCAGAATCAGTTAATCATTGTCGTTCAATCCCGGGGACAATTTTCAACTTCATCCCCGGCAACAGCGCCAGAAATGTTAGCGTCAGAAGTCACTCCTGGATTTCTTACAGGAGCAGAGCCCAACGCCCATCAATTTTATGTGACGATAGTTTTGAATGGGTGATCGAATGGATAAAGACTCAAGAAGATACAACTTTAACTCAGGAAACTGGGCCTGGTATGTAGAAAGCAAGGGAGGTCTTGATCCAACTTCTGTCAGTAATTGATTAAAGGGTGGTAGAGGGAAGACTTGTGAGAAGGGCGAACAAGACTACCTCAGGCGACAGGCCTTCAGAAGCTTGAAGATGAAAAACTCGGAAGCCAAGATCCTCTTGGTCCAGAGCCTCAAGGAGCTGAAGGGTGACTCGACTGGATCCTCCAATTCTGAGTTGTTCAGCGCTAAGAAAATCACAGGAACCGAGTAGAAACAATGCGACTGTTACAGTGATCCAACCTACATCATTCTATAATAGCTACAACTCGACTGGATCCTCCAATTCCGAGTTGTTCTAACACAGTAAACAAATAGATGGAAAAGAGGCCGACATCCATAAAGTAAGAAGTCTCCAATGCCTTATACATTAACTAGAGCGACCAGCCCTTCATCAAAACTTTACAATTGGGAGCTTTGCTCAACCATCGATACTTTACAAAATACAAAGACTGATTTTATATACTAAGAGAAATTTGCCTAACAGAGGCATGCCCAGTCACCCAAGGCTTAGTGTCCCTTCAGTCAAACTTGTACTGATATCCTTCTTCAAACGCCACTTTAACTGTGCATGGCTCCTGTAAGGGGAGTAGCTGAACCATTAAAAACTGAGCTAGCGTGTGTAGACCTCCTCCAGCTAGTTGAGAACTTAGCATGATTTCTCTGGAAAAACGGGTACATAGGATCCCCTCGAGTAGACCGCTTGCCAAACCCTCCATACCTCACACTTAATGAATGAGGAGAGGTTTCAACCACCCCTACTTGCCTTCATTTACTCCAAGCATAGACCAAGATCAAGGTCAGGCCCGATGGCAACTGGAGGTCGTGACGGGCCTCTCTGTGACTGAAAACTGATGCCTTTGGCCCCTTTTGCACAGCTCTTTCTTTCCCTAGTGACCACAGGCTGTGACCCTGTGTTTACTCTCAAAGGCACTTTTGGCGTTCGCGAATAGGAAGGGGTTGATCCCTGCTTCTTGAAATTGCGATGAGCGAAACGCCGAGACGACTTAATCTGGCGCAACGCGTCCCTCTAGATCTAACGGTTCTGAAATCTCCCGACAATGTTGTACCTTGAGCCTTGGAATCGCGATGGGCGAAATGACGAGGAACCTAATCACGCGCTAGGTGTCTCCTGCGGGTGGATGGATGAGATTTCCCTGTAATACTGTGGGCTTGACTTTGGGCGCCTTTGGTGCTTTCAGGGTTCGACGTTTTGAGACATAGGACAACAAGGAACCTTTGCCCTTTGAATCCCCGAATGCCTAAATGCTGACGCGAATAGATCTCGCACCACGCGTCTTCTGGATGGACGGCTGCTATCTTTCCTTGCACATAATATGGGTGCTATCCATTGTGCTAACCTCGGCGCAACTTCGTTAACCACGATCTCTCGCCGACCGTCGATCTGCTTTTATAGATGAATCCGGGCCGTTGACAACGTAATTTCGCCCGCTCACTTGATTTTTAGCCTGAAATGGCGCTTTACGTGCTATGCTTGAGCGTTCTTCGTGCAACCTGCAGCTCTGGATGCTCTCGGGCCCAAGACAAGAATTGTTGCTAACAAGAGAAAAATCATCAATAATTAAATAATATAATAAAACCTTGAACTTACCCCATAATAAAAAACATGAAGAAAGGTAAAAACAATTATTTCACCCACAAGAGAGGAAAAGGCATGAGGCAACAGGGTAATTACTACTTTGATACAATGATAAATGGAAATAATTGATGCTCCATTATTTATTGAGAGGTATTGAAAATTGAGGAGTAACTATTCTAAGTAGTAATTGTAACTATTTTAAGTAGTAATTTCAAGGATATTCAAATAGTTTCATCCTTAAAGTTAGTTATTAAATATTTGAAAATACACCTTGACTATATTATATTATTATATATAAAAATATAATATATAGAAATTATGTTAAAAAATCAAATACAACAAAATTTTATTATATTTAAAAATTTTATTATTTATATAAAATTATTTAAAAAAAAAAATTCTATTTAAAAATTAAATATAAATTCATTTAAATTTAAAAATTGAAAATTGGTGTAAAAATTAGGTTATTTGTTTATCTATATTGTTAATATTGATGAAAGACATCTCACATTGTAAAAGTGTTATTGAGTTTTCTATTATTATTATGTAGGTTTTGCTTATTAAGTTGAAGAGTATATTTACCTTAAACTCATTATAACATCAATTTGAAAAATTTGCAAAAATTTTAATAAATATTTTATTAAAATAAATAAAAAAATTTAAATTAATTTTAAAATTATAATTCTTTATATAATAAAAAATTTATTAAATAATAATATTAAATTAAATACACAATTTATTCACATACATATATTCTCTTTTAAAAATTGAAAAGACATTTTTTTACATATTATTGTACTGAAGGTAGTATATAGCAATGAGTTAGCATTGACTTTCATATTAGTTTTGTGTTGACTTGAAAAATTTATATCAATTTAAATGTTCAACATAACAATTAAAAAAATTTATTTTTTTTAAAAACAAAAATAGTTATTTTTTAACTTTTCATTGGTCAATAACTTGATAGTGTTATTGCAACCTTCACGTATTTTGAAACCTTAAATTAATGAGAAAAGACAAGACCACAAAAAAACTAATATAATGTAATGCAATATAGTGTAATATTGTATTATAATATATGTTAAAAACTAATATTGTATTGTTTTTTCAAATGAGGTAAAAATTTAAATTTTAAATGTCAACTTTTTTACACTTATTAAAATTTCAATAATTTTACATTTCTTAATATTTTTTTTAATTTCAATAATTTTACATTTATTAATATTTTTTTAATCTTTCAATTTCAATAATTTTAAATTTATTAACATTTTTTAATCTTTTAGTATAATTTTATAGAAATTTGTATGTAGTAATTTTTAAACTTTTAAGTCATATTTTAAAATATAAGGAACATTGAGATGTTTTTACTTTTTTAATTATTATAAAGATTATGGGAAGTACAGATCTGCATTCTTTTTAAATGACTAAAGAAATGTCTAAATATTATTTTTATAAATTGTACATGCAACGTGCTGCCCTTGTTTATACACAATTTCAAAAGTATAAAATAATATTATTAAATTAAATACATATTTTATTTACATTCATATATTCTTACTCTTTTAAAAAGTGAAAGGGCATAATTTTTTAATATATTATATAAGTAACATATTATTTATACACAATTTCATATTTAAATTAAAATAAATAAATACGCAAATATTAAATTGGAAAAAGATAAAATAAATAAAAATAAAAAATATTAAATTGGAAAAATTCTTTTATAAGTAATACATTACTTATACACAATTTTATTTATAAATTAAAATAAATAAAATGAAAAAATATAAAATTGAATTTTTATTTATTTATGTAATATATTTTCTTTCATATAATAATAATAATAATAATTTAATTTTAAGGTTAAGACTAAGTAAAACATCAAATTGATAAAGTCTATGGAGATATACATACCTTTTTACATGTTACATATTGTTATATCACTTCGTTGTTTATTGATGTTACTAGTACACATTTTAAATATCATTTAAAAATTTTAAGCTTCATTAAAATGCTTATAAAAATTTGTTGAATTTAATATTTAAGCTTATTTAACAATTAAATATTATTTGCCCCGGATGGGGTGACACGACAGGCAGCGTCATTGACACCTGGGCAATCACTAAATGTGGGCCTAAATGCGGATGGCAGCTTCTCACGCTCTAGCATTTACAGTGAGAGCAGGCCATCGCAGAGTCTACTTGATGGTG
>ML802534.1:308243-320329 GCA_009831015.1 Picea engelmannii | reverse complement strand
TGTCCCTGATTTCTAAGCCTAGACCATTCACCTAACTGGGCCATTCCTTTGGCACTAATAATAGTGCAACCTAGAGAGAATGAGTCTGCCCTAGGGAATGCCTATCCCTGATTGTTGAACCTAGACCATTCACCTAACTGGGCCATTCCTTCGGTACTAAACATAGTGAAACCTGGAGAGAATGAGTCTTCCCTAGGGAATGACTGTCTGGATCATTTCCTAAGGAAATGATTTTCCTGCACCAACCTCCAAAATGGACCATTCTTCGAAACTGCTCACAACTATGAACTTCGAAAGAATGACTGCCCGACAAGGCAGACCATTCTACTTGACCACTACTAAGAGTGATTTCCAAGAAGAATGACTTTCCCAGAAAATCCCCCCACATTGACCACAAGGGGAATTGCTGTCTATGGTACATCAACAATCTATTAGACCATTTCCATTATGAAAATGATTATCCAATATGGGCCATTTTTCGAGCTGGAAAATTATTGTCCATTAGCAATCTAAAACCACTTTCCGAACTGGAAAGGAACTACTCATCCTGGACCATTTTTTGAACTAAAAAATGATTGTCCATCAATCAATAAAACATCAGTGCTTCCTCCCAACCTAGGAGTAATCTCTTCCTTGTTCAATAATGAAGTTGTCTCCATGAGCCCCAACTTGTTTCTTAAGTACAAATGTTTTTTTTCATTTTGGACAGAGGCTTTACTAAAATATCTTCTAACTTCTCATCTATGGAGATATATGGGAGAACCACTTCTCTTTTCTGAACTTCATCATGGAGAATGTAATTCTTGATATCAATGTACTTTGGTCTGTCATGGAACACTGGTTTTATCTGAAGGCTTCATACAACTCCGATCATTACAATATATCATGGTCAAATTCAACACCTATGTTTCCTGCTAGCTCATGACATCATGGCAAGGATCAAACTGAAACATTTCCAAGTAGAACTTATTCTATCATCATGAGAGTTTTCCATGGATTAGCAATCCATCATCCCAGACTTCTGAGTAACTATTCTGATACACTATTTTTTCATTGATCCAGGTGGATATTGGTCGCCATCCACCTATTTGAACTAGCTCCTCATGTTCATTTTTGTTCAATACATCTTTCTGTACTACTTTATAATTGTGAGTTATACACTTATGATGTTGTCTGAATACACACATGTTCTCTAGGTGGATATAGGTGGCCTCTTGCCTAATCCAACTAGCTTATTTTGTATGTTTTCATGTCAACACATCTTGTTGTACTTTCAGGGATGTTTTGGGTCCCTAAACATTGTTTTTTTTCGCTCAGCACAATTAGACTGTAGATAGAGTCAGAATCTGATGGTGGAATGTGTAGTTATCTGAAATACCTTTCCAATGGGCTATCACATGCCTAAAATGAATGTCATATGAAAAATTTATGACCCTAGGAAGTTGAAGTACCAAATTACACCAACTTACCCATAGGGCCCACATGACTTTTGGTGTTTCACCTTATAGCGTTAGGTTTTTGGATGTCTAGGGTTTTGGAATTCATGAGTAATATGAAAAGGGTCTATGGAGCCTCATTGTAATCCATTCTGCTCAAACGGATGTGCGTAGTAGCCACATCTCTTCTCAGAGACAACTACCACCATTCAAGCAAGTTTCAGTTTTGTAGTTTTACAGTTTCAACCTATTTCATTATTTAATAGAAGATATTGTTCACTGGATATTTGTGTTATTCTACCTATCTCTGTGTTTATTGTATTCAGTTTGTTATCCAGTTTGTTCTTCTCCTAAATCTAGATCAGTGGTATCAGAGTGGTCTACTCTTCATTTATTTTTCTTCATGCATGTCCCCAACAATGTCTAGGTATAAGAAGTTGGGACTTGAACCAATCGAGCCATTATAAGATCGATTGTGTCAAGCCCGAAAAAAACCCATGGGAGACAAAAAGAAAGATGATGGACTAGGATATCCTATTAAAATGTTGCTCATGGAATCCCTCATTCGACAAAGGAATGAAATGATGGACAACTTCACGTAGATCCTTCAATGGTTGCCCATGGGAGAATCATACTCATCAAGCGGCCATGCAACCCCCTTCAAGGCACAGGTAAATTTTGATATTTTGTTATTTGAAGGACTAATAGATGCATATGCTGTAGATAAATGGTTAAATTTTCTCGAGGGATGTTTTTTGGTCCACAATTTTTCCAATAGGGAAAAGATCACTTTTGCACTCCTAAAAGGCGTTCCCTTAAAGACTGGTGGGATACTTAATTTGAGCAAAGGGCCATGGATGAATATGCAATTTTTGTAGTGGCCCCTACATGGGATTCCTTCCAGGACACCATTAAAGAGCAATACTACCTTGTTGAAAGATACGAGGACCAGTACACCAGATGGACCACCCTATGTCAAGAAAGGGACTAGAAAATACTAGACTTCAACAATATTTTCCATACCCTACACACCAAATTGGGTATCAAATATTTTGAGCATCATATGGTGCTCAAATATCATGGTTGTTTGCATAGATACATCTAATAAGAAATGGATTTCTTGGACATCGCCTCATTGGGCACAACTTATAGATACATTGTCAAGATCAAGCATAAATTTAAGCATAAACGAAGAGAGTTTGGATCTTCAAACCTCTCACAGTTGAAGCAGGGAAAAGTAAAACCCAACCCACACAGTAAGGGACCAAGTCACGATGGCTCCCCTCAGGACTTGCAACAACCATTCGATATTGAGATTGATGCATCTAACTATGTTGTGGGTGTAGTTATCACTCAACATGGGCATCATGTGGCATACCATAGTGAGACACTCTCTGATGATGTCCAGAAATACCCCACCTATGACAAGGAAATGTATTCCATTGTACAAGCATGACGTCAATGGAAACATTACATTTTGGGGAAAGAGACAATCATACACACTGATCACAAGCCTCTACAGTTCATATAGACACAGGGGAAATCGCAGAACGACCACCATCAGAAGTGGTCCACCTACCTGCAACAGTTCCATATTAACATCAAGTATAAGACATGTATCTCCAATTGTTTCACTGACTGTGTCATTCGACCTCATGTGGCTTCACTCACCACTGTGCTCCAGTCCTATGGACACGAATCATCGGAGTGGCTTGAACTTTATCAGCAAGATCCGAACTTCGCCACCACATATCAACTCTTGGGTACATGCGCCACTATCACTGATTTTCACATTCATGACAGGCTCTTATGCCACTTGGGTCATCTCTATGCTCCTACAAGCGAGCGTGAAAAGATGATTTGTGAAGCCCACTACAGTCGAGTGGAAGGACATTTTGGCATAGAGAAAATTGTGGTCATTCTTTAGAGACATTTTAATTGGCCAAAACTTTGACAGGACGTTGGCAAGTATATCTGATCTTGCACTACCTGCGCCATTTCCAAGCCAACCATTAAGAATCAAGGCTTATAAACCCCTCTTCCTATTCCCGAGAAGTCGTGGGAATCCATCTCAATGGATTACATGTATGGTTTGTTGTCCACCAAGCATGAAAATGACTTCATGTTTGTGGTCATCGATCGATTTTCGAAGATGGCCATCCTCACAACTTGTAAGAAGAATGTCACAGCGTCCGAGACTACCAAGATCTTTTTCAAAAAAATTTAGGTCCACTTTGGGATACCACAGATCATCATCTTTGACCAAGACAACAGGTTCCTCAACACCTTTTGGCTGAGTCTCTAGTCTCTGCTAGACACCAAGCTCACAAAATCCACTGCTTTCCACCCCCAAACCGATGGCCAAACTAAGGTCGTCAATCGGATGATTGTGCACATCTTGCGCATGTACAATTCTAATAATCCTCGTAAATGGGACGAGATTCTCCCATATGTCCAACATAGCTACAATAGGGATCTCCATAGTTCCACCAGCCACAGCCCATTTCAGGTGGGTCTCGAATTCCAACCATTGGGACCCATTGATGTTGCACTTCCTCTTGCCACTGCATAGAAATAATCTTCCCCTGATCAATCTACGATCGAAAAAGCCACCATATTCATTGAGATGATTCAACACATCCGCCAACAGGTCCAAGAGATTTTATAGAAATCCAATGTGAAGTACAAGAAATGCCACGATCAACATAGGGTACCACACCAATTTCAGGCTGGCGACAAAGTCTGGTTACATTTGAAGAAGGAGCATCTCACTGGGCCCCATCAAAATCTTCTTCCACTCCGTTATGGGCCTTGCACTATCACCAAGGCTGTGGGTAGCAATGCTTTTGAGCTCAACAGTCCACCCTTCCTTGGTCTGCATCCAATATTCAATGTGGACCTCCTTCGGCCATATTTTCCACCATTATTGGACACCTCTGAGATCGTCGAACAATTGACACCAACAGAGCTCAACCCTGACTGCATGGAAAAAGAATCTTTGATAAAATCGTGGACACATAGGTCAAGGGAACTCGCCAGTAGTGGATCCAGCTTTATCGGGTTGTCAAGGCAGGGAAACTTCTACACCATGGCAAGTGGCTCACCCGGGGACAAATCCAGTAGAATTTTCCTCACCTGATGGGGGAACTCAATGCAATGGAGACCATTGCTCCCTAAGTGGGTAGGATTGATCCAGGGGGATATTGGTGGCCACCCACCTATTCCAACTAGCTCCTCATGTCTGTTTTTGTTCATCACGTCTTTCTGTACTGCTTTATAATTGTGAGTTATAAACTTTTGGGCATTTCTAAAGCCTCACACATTCTCCAGGTGGATATGGGTGGCCTCTCACCTAATCCAACTAGTTTATTTTGTATGTTTTCATGTCAGCACATCTTATTGTACTTTCAAGGATGTTTTAGGGCCCTGAACATTGTTTTTTTTGGCTCACCACAGTCAGATTGTAGACAGAGTCAGAGTCTAACGACAGAATGTGTAGTTATCTAAAATACCTTTCCAACAAGCTATCCCATGCCTAAAAAAGATGTCATATGAAAAATTTATGACCCTAGGAACTTGAGGTACCAAATTACACCAACTTACCCATAGCGCCCACATGACTTTTGGCATTTCACCTTCTAGGGTTAGGTTGTTAGATGTCTACGGTTTTGGAATTCATGAGTAATATGAAAAGGGCCTATGGAGCCTCATTTTAATCCATTCTTCTCAGATGGATGCATGTCGCAGCCACATCTCTTCTCACAGATAACTGCCACCATTCGAGCAAGTTTCAGTTTTGTAGTTTTACAGTTTCAGCCATTTCATTATTTAATAAAAGATACTGTTCACTGGATATTTGCGTTATTCTGCCTATCTCTGAGTTTATTGTATTCAGTCTGTTAATCAGTTTGTTCCACTCCTAAATCTAGATCAGTCATTGTTATAGCAATATTTAGCTCACCATTGTTATCTTGCACAGAGGGCCTTTTTCCATTTCCCTATGTAGACTCATCATCCCCTTTTGATGAATCCAGAGCTAAAAATATACATTTTTCCACATATACTCTCCCTATCTTCTATGAAAGATGCGTATATTCTTGTTGATCCACTACAGCTCGTGTACATCGGGATTTGTGCCAGAAAATACAAAATGAGGTCAAGTTTCCATGTCACGATAGGAGATCTATGATCCTTGGCCTTCCATATATTGGAAACGTTCTGACTCAGCCCTTCAGTTGCATTCTAAAGGCTATAAAAACACAATTTCAAGCTATGGAAAAAAAGAGAAAGCATTCAACTTTGAGAGAAAAGTTACTCTGGAGAAATTACTTCTTATTGAGTCTGCATCCCTTTGTCCCTCAAGTCTGAACACAGTGTTCATCCCCCAAGCTCTTTCCCTATTGTTGAGAGGACGTCATTGCCTCTTTCTTATGAGCTTTCCTTTGGTGGAGGATTGAAGTGGCAGAGACCCAGTTGAAGGGAACTTGGTTTCTTGGTTTCGAACCGTGCCGACACAAAAGTCTATATCGTTGTCACTTCTGTTGATCAATTATTAATAGAAATACTCCTTTCCCTTCCTATTGATATCTTGAAAATATATGATTATTATCCATGGGCATGTTTGTAATGTTTATTAATGGATTATGCTATCTGATGTGCTAACCCCCTTTAGATTATCATTGTATACTTGATCTGCTTGTTTGTTGAGAACTTCTTGCAGGTATAAAGCTTTGGGTCAAGGTGCTCAATGCTGGAACATAATCAAACGTTGGATTGAGGTAGGCCTCTTTCTTATATTGCACATTAGTTTATATAGCATATGTTGGAATTGAGTTGATTTCTGCAGTCACACCTGTCTATTGTGGTTTACCCTTGGCCATAGAGAGTTTTTCCCTTGTAATAGAAATGGCGACTCCACTGGGGACAAATATTCCTTCTAACGGTTGAAGTACGTTTTCTTCTTGCATTGATCTTTTTCCTTTGTGTTTCTTGTCATATCACTGCTTGATAGATTTTGTTCACTCTAGGTCCGAGTTTTCAGCCTTCTTTCCTTTGCCTGGCCTTGTTTTAAATCATATACGCTCCTTTTGCGCAGACAGTCACGTATACACACTTGTTTTCTTACTGCAGGATGCCTATATATGCCTTGTTCTCCTTAACAGACACGTATGCCACTTCCCTTTGCTTGTTTTCCTTGTTTAGTGATTGTTGGGTGAGTTTTGAGGATTGCTGAGTCTTCTTGGGCCTATGTAGTGCCTGTTGAGTTTCTATAGGTTCACAAGAAACCTGTTGGGAGTTGAATTTTTGGGTGTAGTCTTTCTCTTTGTTTTTCATCCTTGTTGTCCTTGAACCCTGGGTTGTTTGCTTGGCTGCTTGGTATTTTGCTTGAGTTATTTCATTTATATGCATTAGAATTTATATATCATGTTTCTTTATAGTTCATGCATTTTCTCTTTAATATATTGAAAATACGAAAAAATAGGCATTTTTCATTGGTCAATATTTTTGTCTTTGAGTCTTTATCATTAGCTTAGTTCATTTAGCGAAAGATTGCATTTTACTYCTAAATTGCAAAGATGAAATTGAAAATTGCATTGTTTTTATTAGCATATCATTCATTGAAAAGTTAAAGATAAACTTTGCATTATATCCATATTTATTTTATTCCAGAKTCATAACATCATGAGTTTCACTTCCATACCTTTTTTAGTAACCATGACCAATAAAATTTACTCTTTAAACTAAAATTGATTCGTCACAATTTTATTTTTTAGGGTGCACAAACTAGCCTAGGATTTAGTGCCTTGGAATAGGATTTCGTGAGTAAACTTCTCCAAGGCAATTAAATCAACATATGTGTCTAAGACAGGGAGTTGAGAAGTCCATTGTATAATTGGTAATATCAGGAGGCCTCGCTCACACCAGAGTTAATCACGAGGTCACACAAAGTTAGTTGAAGGGATAACCCCTGGATACTCACCTAGAGTCAAATATATTTCTGTGGATTTATTCGTATTTCGGGATGTTGCTAGTACCCATACCTCTGTGAGAGGCAGTGCTTTCAAGGTTTTGGGCTTTGCTACCCTACCCATACGGTGATCTCGACTTATGAATTATCGTCTGTGCATGGGTTATACAATGGTTTATTAGTTTCTTGACTTAGGTATCTCATAGGTTACTTGTAGGGGTTATTCTGCTTGTACCCTGGGCCAGATAGGGGTCGAACAACACACAACCTTTATGGAGGATTACCTCTTTGGGGGGATCTGACCGACTGGTTGTTAAGCCCACGAGGGCCCCTATAACTAATGTTTTTACCTCCAAAATTTATCGGGGTGTCTTAGGTCCCTCTTGGATGAGACATACCTTCTTTAGCGACGGAGGCCACTCAGCCAGTTTTGCCCGTTTGCATGCATATTAGCGATTTGACTTTTTGGTATGCTCTTTGATTATTAGTTGACCGTAGGATTTTGTGTTGAGTCTTTGTTATCATGGATATTGGATTTTATTTTTCTCCCTCATTTACTGCTACCCCCCCATGATGTTCATGGGGGAAAATTCATCTGCTTTCTATAATGGTATGCAAAATTATAATAATCAGTCAATGCCTTGGGTATCTAATCATTTTTCTCATAGTATGCTTGATATGTCTTCGCACTTTCCATACTCTGTCTCACCTCCTTATGTGAATACAAGTTTTGGGTTTGGGGGCATGATGCCTCCTTCTTATCCCTCTCCATTTGGTGGGAGTCATATCCTTCAAACACCTCTTATTGTAGGAGGTTGGAATATTCCTTCCTACAGATCCACTATGCAAGAAGTGAGTACCTAATTAAGAAATCATTCTACTTGTTACACTCTATCCACTTATCCTTCTTCCGCTATATCGGTTCCTACGAACAATTTTCCCATGGCAGACCTCCATCTTCTCTCTGGTGTTTCATTCGAGGGGAATTATTTTTATAATATGGGCAACCCCCCTCATGAAGTTCCTTCATCTAGGGGAAACATATATCCTCACACGAGTAACCCTTGTCATGTCATTTTCTCTTCGCAAGTGGCTTCGATGCCCTTACAACCCTTTATGAATTAGTATGGAGGAGGATACTATCTAGTTAGATCGGGATAGGGTGTAAACCAAGATCCTTCCTAGCCTGCAATTTCTTAGACCCAATATTTCTTTCGACCTTAGTCTCAAATGCCGCAATTCACTGTTTCCACAAGTCCAGTCACTACGTGTCATACTAGCATTATATCACCAACCTCTTCTAGTGATGTTGGAGATTGGTCGACAACCTCTGCTAGTCATGTTGTGGATTCATCACCAACCTCTGCTAGTCATGTTGGTGATCCATCACCAACCTCTGCTAGTCATGTTGGGGATTCATCACCAACCTCTCCTAGTCATGTTGGATATTTTCTACTAGCCTCTGCAAGTCATGTTGGGAGCATGTCACCAGCCACTGTAAGTCATGTTGGGGGCATTCATATGATTGAGTAGCCTATACGTCTCAGACGTAAGCCTAGATTCCTTTGTAGGATTTACAAAGGAAGTCACCTTACTCATTTGTGTCCTGTTACTGCTGGGATACCAGAAGCATGAGGCTCACCTAAGGGCCCTTCAAGTTCTAAGGCATCTATGGTTTCACAACACTCTGTTCCTTCTTTGGTTGATACAATAGTCATGCCAATGCAATAGTCAGCTGACACCCATTTTCCTTTAGGGGTTGATGCATCCTTTGACCTTGTTGTCTCACATCCCGTTCGACCTGTGGTCGTGTCGATGCAATATTAGACTGGCACGTCTCCTATGTTTGGGGGTGATGCGTCTCTTGACCTTGTTGTCTTCCATCTTATTCAACCAATGGTTGTGTCGATGCAATCTTCGACCAACGACACTCCTTTTTTTGGGGGTGATGCACCTCTTGAACTTGTTGTCTCGCATCCTATTCAATCAATGGTTGAATAAGTGGTCGTGCCGATGTAATTTTCAGTAAACCCCACTCTTCTCTTGGAGAGTGGCAATTTTTGGTCGATCCCGCTCTTCTGGTTCTGGTTCTACACCTTCTATGCCATGTCCTTAGCATTTCTATTACTTCATCTTATGAACAAGAGAGAGTTTTAATATTCCTAGGTTCTCTCCATCCAAGTCTTGACGAGGTTCCCTTTGATTGGGATGGTCTTGTGGGGTATCCAATGCCTCCGCCTATGTATTTTCTAGGAAGAGACATTATCTGATATAACACAGAGACGATAGCCTCCATTAGCACTTTCTCCTCCTTGACTTGGAGAGCTTTGGGTCTTCCCAAGCTTGTGTCAGTTCTTCATAAGATACTGACATTCCATAGAATATCGGTACGGGAGCCTTGGCCTCCCCTATGGCTTGTTGCCTAGAATATTCAAAACGAGTCTTAATTAAGCTCTTTTCTAACTCATCTAAATAACCAAAAATATTTCTGAGTGATTTGTCCTTTTCACACTCGTTAAAATTTGATTTGAAAGGTCATGAGTCTTAGTTAATATTTTTTCCGACTCATTATCAAAAATAGAAAAGATTGCCGAGTGAACTTGTCTTTTTCACACTCGTAAATTGGATTTGAAAAGACGTCTATTTGGCACAAGTTTACCCCTTTTTCACACCAAATAGACTAAAATACATAAAAAAAGGACATTTTTTGACGTTAAGTTGTGATTGCATCTCATGCCATCGCTTGCAGTATTGAGCCTTTAGCCGGTTCTTTCTTTGCGATATAAACCATTGCCTAAGTAGTTTTTGCATCCTCAACCAAGCAGATCCTTGTTTACATCCTTCACAATTTGACACCCTATACCCTGGAGGGAACATCACCCTGAGTGTCCATCTCCTTCATGCACTCCCCTGCATTGAGCATAGGTACGTCCCACTGCTGGAACTAGTTTTGCTTACTTTCTACACCTGTTCCCTCCTCTGTATCATAGCATTCATTTTCTATGAAAAAACAATAAAATATGGGTGGGAGGGGAATACAATATTGTAATTGGCAGTAGTCATGTCGCCTTTGAACAGAGCACAAAGTTATTGAGTTCTTGCGTCATCATATTTTGGGTTTAGCATGGCCTTAGGAAGCTGATCTAATTATAGAGTTTTCTCTACCAACTAGTTACTCTTCTAGTCCCTATAGAGAACATTATTGATGCCTCCTACATCTAATAGTCACATCATTGATTCTATGCTACCAGAGTCCACCATGTCTCATGCTCTTGTAAAAAGGAAGTCTATCAACTTGCATCGGCCACTCTTCAGAAATATTGACTTTGCATGTTGGCTATGCCCTCATTTTGTCTCAGAATCACATGATACTATGGTCTTATTACGCAACCTAGCCCTACTTTCATCATTGGTAGGTCACCTTGAACCCGACAATCGACACTTCATAACCGGTTGTTGGCTGGGTGGTTTCCCTTGTGTTCAATGGAAAGACATCTATTCACACTTTGGGATTCATGCAGTGTCTTGGTTTCCATTATCCTTATTGGTGGTTTCCTCGCCTTTGTCAGCAGTTTTCATCATTGGTTTCTATTCAGAGGGGCTTTTTTGTGTACCACTTGCATTTGGCACATGCGGAATACGCACAGGGTCATTTATTTTTGAACATGTTCTTCTTCCGATCTCCACCAAATCATGAAGCTCCTACTTTGTTCCTTGTGTTGATTGATGAGAGAAGCCTCAATGCTCTCCTTTCAGTGGGTCTCTTTCCATTGACTTCAGCTCATTTATTCTGGATATGGGACCTAGAGTTTTATGAGTACCTTGAGGCTTGCAGTCATTAGTGGCAGGCTCTCTTGCCATTGACATATGAGAATACATCAATGTCTCATGATCAATGGATTTCTCAAGCATTCGACACCAACTCATTTATTCACACTTGTAGAAATGTACTCAGTGCCTTGATACCTACTTTCATTATTGGTAGGTTGTCTCACATTTGTTAATGGTATACCTCAATGATTGGTAATCAAATGATGTATCATCGTGTTCGACCTCAACTCATTTATTCACATGATGTAGACTTGCACCCTTGGTAGATAGTGTAGAAGACTTGAAGACATCACCATGTGGCCACAACTTTCCTGAGTTATTGCTTCCCCTTCATTGGACCAATACCTATTTGACTTCAGTGATCATGGGAGATTAGATTGTACTCCATGGTATATATATATCTTCAAATTGATTTTGAGACTAGTGTTACACATCAAAATTACTCACTTTGATAGTGTCGCAAGTGTCATCATTACAAAGGTCCCAAGTGTCGCATTTTGCTCACAAGGTCGCAAGTGTCGCATGTTGCTCGCAAGTGTCGCAAGTGTCAAAGAAGGCATACTGCCATGATGCCTATGTCGTGCCTATAAAGACATGAGAAAGACACTTGAAACACCTCAAACATATGATTTGGGAGAGGAGAAATGGGTCAACAAGCTTGCAAAACTTTTTCCATCTGAAAGCACCTCAAAAACTGAGTTTTTGGAGGGGAGCACTCCCCCTTACACTATCTCGGAGCGTCAACGCTCCCCCTTACACTGTCAGGGAGTGTTATCAAGCTCCCCTGGCCCTTTTGAGGGAGCGTTATATATTTTGAGAGCGCTAGCGCCCCCATAAAGCCTACTGGGGAG
>ML802534.1:215200-243722 GCA_009831015.1 Picea engelmannii | reverse complement strand
GCTTTGTTGATTGAGGAGAAGAGGAGAAAATCTAGTCAAGAAACCTCAACTTCAGAGGCGATGTTGGTCAGAGGTCGAGCTCAAGAGAAGAATGAGAGAATTTTTTCTCGATCTAAGTCAAGACACAGAAAGGGTAAATCAAAATTTTGGCACTATGGCAAAACAAGACATCTCAAGAAAGATTGCTGGAAGAGAAAGGAATATGAGGAAAACTCTACGAAGGAAGCAAATTTGGCTGTAACAAATTTAGGTATGATTGATCAAGTTTTATCTGTTTCTAGTAATTTACAATATCAAGAAGAATGGCAATTAGATTCAGGTGCCTCCCACCACATGTGCTCACATAGAAATTGGTTCATTTCTTACGAATCTGTTGATGAGGGTGTAGTGTTTATGGGAAATGGCATTCCCTGTAAAACTGTTGGGATTGGCAGTATTAGAATCAGGATGTTCAATGGTATTTTTAGGGAATTAACGGATTTTAGATATGTACCTGAGCTTCAATCAAATTTGTTTTCACTGGGAGTGTTTGATTCTTGTGGATATAAGTATACAGGTCAAGGTGGAGCACTCACATTGTCGAAAGGTAGTTTAGTAGTGATGAAGGAAACAAAGGTTGATAACCTTTATAAGCTGGAAGGGAGTACCGAAGTGGCATCTGAAGTGACAGATGTATCTTCTTTTTTATGGCAGAAGCATCAAGGTCATAAGAGAAAGAAACAATTTCAGGTACTGGTAAGCAGTAAATCATTTCCAGACTTAAAATCTTTGTTTCTGAATTCTTGCTTGTTTTATATCTCTGCAAGTTATGATGGTAGTTTAAAGGGATGTTGTGTGTGGGATTCTACTTCTCACAATGGTCATCATTGACAGAGATATAGTATGTATGGAACAACCAAAAGGGTTGATTCAAGTTCCCAGCGGTAAATTTGTTTGCATGCTAGAAAATTCATTGTATGGCCTATTGGTACCCAAACAAATATACAAGAGGTTTGAATCCTTCATAGTGAGTCATAATTTTTCAAAGGGTAGGAATGACTATACAGTTTATAGTACATTAACAGTCTTGATGTTATTTGCTGATGATATGCTCGATGCAAGCCGAAGCATGGATAAAATCGGTAAGAAGATGACTCAGGTGGACATGACAATTCAGATGAGGGATCAAGGAACAACAAAACAAATTATGGGCATGGAAGTATACATAGATGATAATGGTAAGCTATGGTTGGAGTTCATTATGAACATAGTAAAACCATTTTTTATCCCTCTTGCGTTCCATTATAAGTTTTCTTCAAGCATAGGTCCTGTCTATAAAGAAGAAAAGGTTTTGTTTAGTGTAAGTTCAGTAGGAGGTCTGTTGTATGTGATGAAATGGTTAAGACTAGATGTTTCACATGATAATGATGTTTTCAGATACATGATAGATTCAGGTGTTGCAGGGAAATGGGTTCTTCAGCGTTTGAGAAGCACAAATGTCAGCTATAATGGTTACACTGAGATGGTCTGTAATAATTGTAATGTATATTTTACAGGTGTCTTGGATAGAAGGAGATCTACCACTAAATATGTTTCATAACACAATTGTGGAAGACATGTTGGAGGTGGAGTGACCCCTGAGGAAATCCAAAATCGTGCAAGTCACACAAGGGAGATCATGAAACCAATTTTATTAGAGAATTTGCAATGGTGCTTTGCTTCTCTTGGCTTGCAGAAAAGGTGATGAACAAAAGGAAGGAGCAAGGTATCAGGTTAATTGTTGTCAAGGTGGGGATTGCTGGGATTTGGTGACAACGAATTCCTCCAAGGATGGATTTGGATCCTATTATTCTATGTTGGTTGCAACTAAATAGACCAAGTTAGAATATGGATAGGGATTGCATTTAATAATTAGTTTCTTGTAAATGTATATAAATACATGTAAGCCCATAGAGGTAGAGAGAGAGAGAGAGAGAGAGAGAGAGAGAGAGAGTGAGAACTTTCTAGTCTGTTGTAATGTCCATGATCTAAATAATAAGACAATCGATGCCTATACTTGGTGTACGTAGCCCAACGCTTGGGTGAACCATGTGAAATCCATGTGTTTCTTATCTGTGTGATTGTTAATTATCATATGTGAATTGTGTTTTCCGCATTTGCAATTTTAACACATTCCACAAAATAAACTGAAAACTCCAGTGCTCAAATTGTACTTAATGAAATTAATTTAAATGAAATTCCAACACCGACTCTAGCACCCGTAGAGAAAGGTTTTATTTGTTTAATAATTGATTTCCTCATTTGGGCATGTCAACCTATTGATACATAGTCATGATGAAGGTGTTATTGCATAAGAGATAAAACCGTACAAATTTCATCTTTTATTTTTCCTCATTAAATATGGATTTCTTTTCTCATTCAATAGGATGGTGTCTTTTCTCATTAAATATGGAAGTTTATAAGGTACTCCACTAGGTTTTTATTTATATTTTTTTCACTAGTTTGGTTGAGAAATAAAGATTACCATTACTTATTTCTATTAATATCTATTTTATGTAATGTTTTATATTTCTCTATTTCTTTATTCATTTAAATTTGAAATAACATGAAGTTGCAAAGACATGAGGAGAAAGACAATTTAATGGACTTGTTTCTCTCCACAAAAGGTATTGAAATTCAATATCATTGCTACCCTCTATCGTAGGTTCAATTTTTACTTGTGTGAGATGTATGGATTATTATAGTTTATGCTTTGGAATACATGATTCTCTAAAGCCAGTTGTTTGATCGTCAATATTTAGAATAAAGTTTTTGCAAGTTTTCATTTTGATAATGATAGGTTATAAACGTAGAGCTATCAGATTGGGATTGGTGGAGGTTAGATAGCAACAAACTTGAGAGTGGGATAACTAATTACTATTCAGTTGAGACACCTCGTTTCCTTTTTATTTTTAGAATGTAGTTACACAAGCATTTAAGGAAGGATAAAAATGCAGCGTTGGATCCTTTGAAGGGATAGGAATTTTTTTAATTGAAGGTTGGAGTCTCTTAAGAGCCCTACGAGACTATTTTTGTTTTTTTGGGGGGGAAGATTACGCGACAATACTGGAGGACTTGCCACTCCTCCACCTAATTGCAGAGTCTATTCCTCCCTGCTTTTATGCCTCTCTCTTGTTTTATACATCTTTTTTCTTCCTGTAATGTATGCATCCTTTGGAAGTGTATTTTATATTCGCAATTAATAAATAATGTGTGGTATATCTTCTGTGTGACTGTTTGTGTTGCAAAAAGTATTTGTACATTTATAAGCAGTCCATGATATTCACTATCACTTTATATTTTTTTATGAATACTTCTACAATATTTTGAGAGTGATTAAAGAGCTCTCAAAATAGCTACATGCAATATATGATATTTATTATCCTTTTTCTTCATGGAATGGATATCTTTTCATTTTTGAATATATTTACATTTCATTTAAAAGTTTCATGAATGAGTTTGAACTATTGGATTTGTCATTTCATGTCCATTCACATATCATATTAGCTAATGCTAAAGATCTTTATTCTCATTGTTGGACCATAAAGTATTGATGGTTCATCACACATCTCTTGGGTTCAGTCGGTCGAGAGGTCGATCAACATTTGGATATAGTCGGTTGGGTGAACGACTAGGACATTACACTAGTTGATCGAGTAGTTGATGTGCTTGTTGGTCAGACAATCGAATAACAATCGAATATAGTCGTGCAATTGATCGACCAATCCAACAATCTACTACAAGTTGGACACACAAGTGTTCGGGTCCAACATCCTTGTCGATCCGACTCGATAGCGCAAATTTGGCATAGTAAAATCTAACAATCGACGATTACATGTGGACAAGATCTTCCAAATTCTATGAAATTTGGTTAGATCTGGAGGCTATAAAAAGGAGACCTCGTGGGTCATTATTATCATGGAGATTGTGCAATAGATCATGTGGATCAAGATGTAAAACATGCACTGTGATGTTCTGATCATAGTGCATCTTGCTTAAGTGTTGTAACAGTGTCTTTAGACACCACCCTTTATTTTCAAAATTTTTGTTCCTCTTCGATTATCTATAGTGTTGTGTTTTTTGTTTCATGTTGTGTTCCACCCTATTCCCCAAAAATCGCTAACATTTTTTTATATTTCCATGTATTCTTTGAGTGCCAAAAACAGTTTCCCTTTTTGGTCCTTGAAGATAATAATTTATCTCCTAAATATTTTGTATCCTTCATCCAAACTTAGCCTTATGTTTCTACGATATGGGATAAAGGTGCCCAATGGAAAGGCCATGGTCTAGAAATTTTATTGTAATTTCTTGGATTTAGTTTTCATTCATTTTTCATCTCAATATTTTTAACTACCATTGAAATATGGTATTTAAAGCTTATTGGATAGGGTTGTTGTTGAAGTGATAGTGGGAAGATAACATTGAAAATGTTTGAGGGCAACCCCTTTTGGTCCAAAAACCATCTTGCGGCCTAAATTAGGGAGGTTTTTTAGCATGCAATGGATGCCTCAACATAGTTCCATGGCCAATAATATCTCAAGGAACACCACCATATATTACAAGTGGATGTGTGCAATTCATTTCTAGTTCAAACGAGTTTATGAAGGGTACATTATAGAATTTTCCATCGAGTACACCAAATCTTTTAGCGCAACAAAGAGAGAATTTGAGGCTAGACTAAGAGGGAGAATGCTAAAAGAAATACCACTACAGACTATGGGAAAACCATGAATTTTCAATTGAAGTCATGTCGATGAGACTTGAAACTATGGAAACATAAGCCATTGTGGTTGGGAGGTGTTACGGGGAGAAAGGGGAGATGAATAAAGAGCAGAAAGGAAGATGGATCTAGAGGAGTAGAGAAACACTAGAGTAGAGAAGTATGAATGCATAAATGTGCTATGAGAAGCAATAAGGAAGGTCTAGATTGATAACTTGAGGAAGAGGGGATACCAAAATTTTAAGTAGTAGCCAGAGAATAGAAACTGGAAGACATGAGAGAGTGTGAGAGGAGTGAATTGTAGGGAAGGATGAACTAGAGGTGTGCATAGAAGAAGAGAGGTCATTGCATGGGTGTGCCACAAAAGAGGAGACGTTAGAGTACACTAAGGTAGATGATGATGATCATGATGGATGGTAAGGAATGAAGAGGAATTGGATGAGGAAAATAATTGTGCTTCATATAGTGAATATAGCATGAGTGATGTTGAGGATGGTCCTACTGAAAGTGAGGATATCTCAGGAGTTGGAAATTTGATTCCATAGATGAAATTGGAAGAACCCTCTAGATCTAGTAAAGATGGATTTGCAGAAGTGAGTTAGTATAACCTCCTTTTTGAATAATTTCCCATGCACATTTTATTAGAAGGAGAAATTTCAATCAACAATGAGGTGAGAAATACAATCCAATAGAGAATAGGAGAAATGGTAAACATAAATAGAACTATGGCAAGAAACCTAAATTTGACAATGTTAGAATTATGACAACAATTAAAAGAAGCAACGGTAAAAACCAAATTTACTTGTTTTAAATATATGGATGTAATGATGGTGGTTCATATAATAATGAAGACATTTTTTGAACCAGTGTAACAAAGGTAGTTCTTTAATTGATGTAATGATGTAACCTATGTTGTAGATAAATATATATCTATGAATCCTTTAACCTATGTTGAGAGACATTTGTAACTTTTAATCCTATTGAATAATAAGATACCGATACTTTTTTTCATGGATGTTTTCTTGAGGAAGTGTTAAGGTTTTACCATGAAAATATTTGTGTCTTATGAATGTGTTTGCTACTATCTTATTTCTAGCTATTTTCTCCAAATTAATTCAGTGTTACAATTTATATATTCCTCATTCCCAATCAATAAGTGGTATCGGAGCATATGGTCGCTAGTCACTCTCATGAAGATGAGTCGTTTTTGGTCACTAGTTGTTGTCGAACACTAAGGGTAAGACAAGCCACATAAAAGGAGGCAATGAAGGACAGAGGAATGCCTGATCCATGCGTAGAGGGTGAATATTTTTTTTCCAGGAAATCAGATTGGGATTCTGTCCACGAGGAACAAAGCACCAAGGTTCAAGGTACTCAAAGAGCTAAGGGTTGAGGGTATCGTTATACAAGTTCATGAGCAGTGAGGAATCCATAAAGGTTGTATTCAAATAAAATAATTTTAATTCAGAGCCAATTGAAAACCCTTGTGGAGGTTGCAGATCCTTCTTATTGGATTTGGTGGAGGTTGCAGATCCTTCTTACCGGATTTGGTGGAGGTACATATATATATTTTTTTAATTCCAAAAGTTTTATTGGAGAAAATTCCACCGGTTATATATATTTTAAAAAGAAAGAAGATCTGGGTGGGCTGAAGACCAATGATTTTTTTTTCAAACCATATAAGTCATAACAATGATTTTTTTTTTCAAACCACATAAGTCATAACTTATTGAACCATTTGGTGATCAAACCATATTTGTAAATCAATTATATCATTTATTTTAGCCGATAACCAATTGATTTCTTGGTACTACCTTTAAAATTTAGCAACAACTCCATTCCATTAGTCACATGTGCATAGTTGACAATAACTAACACAAATTTTCATAGTAGAATATTTAGAGAAAAACAAACTTTCATATCAACTAGAGGGAACTTACAACAAAAAGAAATGAAAATGGAAGATATCTTCATAAATTCATGGAAAATATTCTACACACTAATGTACACCATGATATACCACCTACATGTTGAGAAAAGTGTAAAAAATAATACAAGTTTAAAGGATTGATTTTTTTTCTTCTTTTCCTACCTAAATTTACATGACTTCAATTGAAAATTCATGGTTTTCCCAAGAGTAGTTTCCATTAAATAATCATCCATATGTAGCAAATATTCCATAAAATTTGGGATGCATAATCATTTATTTAGCGAAAATATTAAGAAAACCTATTATATGTTCATGGAAAATGTGTATATTTAGTCAAAAAGTATAAGTGGAGGCATAACTATACTCATAAATTAGGCTACAAGTTTTTTATTTTTAATGAAAATATGAAAAATATTTTGTATCTTTCATCTAAACTTAATCTTATGTTTTTCAATGTGGGATAAAGGTGCCCAATGGAAAGGTCATGTTCTAGGAATTTGATTGTAATTGCTTGGATTCATTTTCCATTCCTTTTTCCTTTCAATATTTTTAATAACTACTGAAATATGGTATTTAAAACTTACTAGATAGGCATGTTGTTGAAGTGAGAGTGGGTATATAAATCTAAAAATGTTTGAGGCCTACCCCCTTTGGTGCAAGAGCCAACTTGTGGCCTAAAGCATGGAGGTTATTGATCCTACAATGGATTTCTTGGCATAGTTCTATGGATAGGAACATCTTGAGGAACAACACCATAGATTACAAGTGGACATGTGCAATTCATTTCTAGTTCAAATGAGTTAAGGAAGGGCACATTGTGGAATTTTCCACTGAGTACAGAAAATATTTTCATGCAACAAAGAGATACTTTGAGGTTAGATTTAGACGGAGACTACAAAAAGCAATACCATTGTAGATGAAGATGTTTTTTTGTTAAGAAAGGCTTGATGTTGATGAGTCTTGACACTATGGAAGTGTAATCCCTTATGTAAGCAGGGTGTTATGGAGAAAAAAGTGATCCAGGTGGATATCGATGGCCACCCATCTATTCGACGGGCTCAAAAAACAGTTTTCCATCTTGGCAGTTTTTGACAGTTTTTCGGGTTCCAAACTTCCGCGGCCATTTTGAGGCCCTAAATGACGTGTTTTGGGGAATGAGGGTCCAAGATACTATCAATGGAACTATCTTAGACCAGTCTAAAATCATTCTTTTCGATTAGATCTTTCCAACGGTGTATCGAGTGCCCCAAATAGAGATCGTATGCAAAAGTTATGCCCCGGGGAAGTTGACATATCAACTACCCCCATCAGGGCCCACAAACCTTTTGGATTTTCATCTTCTGGGGTTAGGGTTTTGAATTTTTCTTATGTTAAAAAGTACCTTAGAGCTTCATTGCAATAATCATCTTCTTACGAATGCGAGTAGCCATCACATCTCTTCTCAGAGATAAGCTGCCACCATTCTAGCGAGTTTTTCACTCTGAATTTTTACAGTCTCTATACATTTATTTCATTAATAGAAATCGTGTATTATTGTATCTTTGTGTTTATGGTTGCATCTATGATACATTTTTGTTATATTATTGGATATCCATGATATATCTATGCATTTATTTATTATATCTCCACTCTCATTTCGTGTCGAAAATAATCCAGACCAGTGGTGTCAGAGCAGGCTGCTCTTGATTGTTTTCTCAGTACATGTCCCCTATGAGGTATGAGTATAGAAAGTTGGGTCTCGAGCTTGTATCTATTTTATAACCATAATTTATACAAGACATGCTTACCTGGCATCAGGCCATCTCATATTCCTTCTTTGCCAAGCCATTGTTGAACAACTTTTCTTAAAAACACCATTTTTAAAGGTCCACGCGCCCTACTCCACTACTACATGTGTGTACATACTAGTTGACTCACTACAACTGGTGTGTACCTACAAAAGCATGAAAAAAGGAAATTTGTTGATGAAACACACAACTTTGGGTAAGTTAACAAAACCTTTTGGCCATGCATGGCCAGTCATTCTGACGCAACCCCTCCTCAACCCGTGGGTCGGAAGGTCATGTACACAGGATCTTTCCCCTTACATTGGCCCAAAGAGATCTCAAAAATGGCTCCTCTATTTCCCTTTCAAAAAATCTGCACCCACAATCAACTCCGAGAAATTCCCCCTTGTACTTCGGGAGATCGGACTTTGCACTTTCGCGAATCCAGTGGTCAAGTGTCTTGTCTCTCAATCTCCGAAACTCGAAGATAGTCAACACTTGACCCTTTCTCCTTGCTAGTTCAGATTTCTCCTTATCATGATTTCGGGAGTTGCAATGTCGAGCAACTTGTCTCCTCGACCCCCGAAACCCGATTTATCGAAATGCCGATGCACTTACAAGGTCGACCTTTCAACGAACTTTACTACGTCGGGACTTCGGACTTTGCGATTTCGCGAATCCTAATGCAAGGATTTCAGAAATTCACTCCACGAAACCCTAAAATGGTCAACGGAATTGACTTCCTTGTCGAGAGTGTGCCACCTATCCACTTTGTCAATTCCTGTGGCCCACACGATCCTTTTGTGCCTTCGGGACTTCGTGTTTCGTGATTTCGCGAGTCCCGTTGCAAAGATTATGGGACTTCAACCTATGAAACCCTGAAATAGAAACCCATGTGTAAATCCAATGGCCCATGTTGACTTGGATCTATGGTTCTGCCTCTCCTAGGCTTGAACCCTTTGGGAATACTTGTTGTAACTCCCCTAGTCCTCTGTGAGATCTGAAAGCTCACGGGACTTCACAAATTCTCCACAGAGAATTTCAATCGTTCGTCTCTTTCCTTGAGAACTTGTCCTCCTACGGTCCGACGTCGCTACGCCTTCCTTTAGATTTTCAAGGTACTTGGCCTCTTTCCTTCCTTCGACCCCTTCGAAGGTTCAAATCCTTTTGAGCTTTCCCACGACTTCGAGTCTTTCAGAAAACTCCTGCTTGCACTCCTTGCAACAGACCTTCAAACACTTCCAAGTGATGAACTCTTTTCGACTCTGTGCACACCTACAACAGCAATCTCTCAATACTTTGCTCAGGTCCGTAACTCTGAGACTTTACTCGACCTACGCACTCCTTTCACGGCTCATGTGCCCAACTGCACTTCTGAGAAAATGAGAACAAAATCTATCTAGTCCGAGCTTTCAGAGACAAACCTCTGAACCCTTTGTCAACGCACTCTTTGTGGACAATTCAACTGCACTCCTTGCAGGAACTCTTTCTCAGATAGAGAAACAATTGAAACTCATTTCCCTTACTCTCTCTCTCTCTCTCAGATTTCAGACATTAAACAAGAAATCATTCATACATACCATAAAAGCAATTGCATGACAGAAAGAGTAAAACATTCATGAGCATAACATTTAGCATACATACACGGAGAACCAACACAATGCCATGAATTTGAATAAAAGTTTTTTTCTTATTAATTCAAATCTTTGTACATGGGTGTCTTCAAATTACAGTTCTCCCTTCTCAACTCTGTATGATCTTCATGCTTATGTTACAATACACAATGAGGGTGTCTATATCCTGTTTCCCTCTTGCGCTCTAAAACTGTCTAATCTAACATTCAATTCTATCTACTTGCATTAACTATCATAAATGCCTTCTATCTACTAAGGACGAGAGCGAATCGCTCAAGGTCCATTTACATTTCACAAGTGCGCCTTCATTTAATTATTTCATGTAAGGTTGGTGCATTAACTTCAAGATAATTTCAAAATTTGTGTTGGGTGCTTGTCCAGCTGTCTTTTGCCTCCGCACTGGCTCGCTTGAGGTGCTCCTGCATCATACTCCCTTGCTTGAAAATTTTCATGGGCTCCTGTCCATGATCTCACGCACAGTCTATCCATGCTTCTGGATCTCTGCTTCGTTCTCCCAACTGGCATATTCAACTATATGGCCCTTCCACTTGACCAAATATTCAAAGTATTGTTTTCGCCTGGTCTTTTTGCTCACTCTTTGGTCCAGTATGTGCTCCATTTGCGGATTTTCTGCAACTGGCATCTGCTTTGTCCACTAGACCACTGGCTGTTCATTTTTCGTCCATGTTTTTCATCTTTATATGGGTACAAATCTGAGATATTGAATATCGAAGAAATTCCGATCCCATCAGGTAATTCAATCTTGTAAGCATTTGCCCCAAATTTCTTCAAGACCTTACATGGTCCGATCTTCTTCATCTTCAGTTTGTTATATGTTCCTCTCGAGAACCTTTCCTTTCTCAAATGTGCCAGAATCAAATCACCAACTTCAAATTGAAGTTGTCTCCTGTGTTGATCTGCTCTGCACTTATATTCTTGGTTTGAATTCTGCAATCATTCCTTCACCTGGCTGTGAAGTTCCTTCATCGCCTCTGCGAAATCTTCTGCACTAACGCTCCTAGTTGAAATCTGTTCTAAATCTTTCAATTCAAAAATTCCTCTCGGCTGCATGCCATAGACAATCTGAAATGGAATCTGCCCCATTCTTATATTAACTGAGTCGTTATAAGCAAATTCCACCAGTGGTAATATGTTGTCCCACTAGCTGTGGTGTTCTCTCACCAAGCTTCTTAGCAAGTCTCCTAGACTTCTGTTTACCACTTTTGTCTGTCCATTCGTCTAAGAATGATAAGCCAAACTAAACGATAAGTTAGTTCCTAGATTCTTCCATAAGTTCCTCTAGAAGTTTCCTACGAACTTAGTGTCTCGATCCGAAACTATGCTCCTTGGCAAGCCATGAGGTTGAATGACTTCTTTGAAAAACAGATTTGCAATGTGAGTTGTGTCACTGGTCTTCTGACATAGAATGAAGTGTACCATCTTGGAAAATCTATCCACCACCACAAAGATTGAGTCAAAACCTCTTTGTGTTTTTGGCAACCCTAATATGAAATCCATGTTGACTGCATCCCACGGCTTCTCAGGTATGGGCAATGGTTGATAAAAATATGCATTCTGCCTCTTTCCCTTCAAATGCTGGCAAATTCTGCATCTGTTCACGAATCTCTTGACGTCTTCTCGCAATCCCGGCCAAAAATATGACTCATTCAACTTTGTGAACATCTTGTCATGACCAAAGTGCCTGACCAATCCTCCACTGTGTTTCTCTTCCAACAAGTTCTCCCTCATGGAGCATTTCGAAATACAAAGTTGATTACCTTTAAACAATAATCCTTCCTAGATCATGTATTCTGCCCATTGGCCTCTATCTCTGAGAATTGGATTCTCAACTGCCTCATACGCCTCTTTAAAATCTGGATCATTTTTGTACATGTTCCTGAGATCATCAAAACCCAACGTTTTGACTCTGAACTCCTGCAATAGCAAACACTTCCTGCTCAAAGCATCAACAACTTTGTTAGCAGTACCAGAAATATGTTTAATCACAAAAGTGAAATTTTGCATGTATTCAATCCATTTAACATGTCTCTGATTCAACTTCTCCTGTTGAGTCACAAACTGCAGTGCATGATTGTCACTGTATAAAACAAATTCCTTCGGGATCAAGTAATGTCTCCATTTCTTCAATGCCTGAATGATAGCATAGAACTCCTTATCATACATGGAGTGCTTCACTTTCACTTCATTCAACTTCTCGTTGAAGTATGCTATCGGCCTATCTTCTTGACTCAACACTACCCCTATTGCAAACCCACTTGCATCGCATTTCACTTGAAATGTCTTGTGAAAATTAGGCAACACCAAAATTGGTTGTTCCGTGATCTTCCTCTTCAACAGATTAAAACTCTTCTCAGCTTCTTCTATCTAGTGAAAAGACTTATGTCTCTTCTTCACTGTGTTCATTATCGGTGCACTAATTCCACTGAAATTTATGATGAACTTTTGGTAGAAAATAGCCAATCCGTGAAAATTTCTCACCTCAAATATACTCTTCGGTGATGACCAATTTTTTATTACCTCCATCTTATCTGGATCCATCCTCAACTTATCTGCAGAAATAACAAACCCCAGATAAATGAGCTCCGTCTTCATGAATGAGGACTTCTTCATATTTATCAGCAACTTCTCTTGTTGTAGCCTCTTCATCACTGTAGCCAAATGTTTCAGATGCTCTGCCACTGTTTTACTGAAAATCAGTATGTCATCCAGATATACGATAACAAATTTTCTAATGAACTCCCTTAGGACATTGTTCATCAACCTCATGAAAGTACTTGGCACATTTTTTAAGCCAAATTGCATAACAACCCATTCATACAACCCTTCATTGGTTTTGAATGCCGTCTTCCACTCATCACCTTCTCTCATGCAAATTTGGTGATATCCACTTTTCAGATCAATATTTGAAAAATACTTTGCTCCACTCATGCAATCCATCAGATCATCCATCCTTGGCAATGGAAATATGTACCTGATGGTTATCTTGTTGATCGTCGTTGAGTCAGTACACATCCTCCAGCCTCCATCTTTCTTCGGACTGAGTACTGTCGAAACAACACACGGACTCAAGCTTTCTCTGACCAAACCTTTTTCCAATAAATCCTGGACTTGTCTTTTGACCTCTTCATTCTCCTGCGGCATCAATCTGTACGCGGATTTGTTTGGTAAACTGGCTCCTGGTATGAGATCAATATGATGACTCACACTTCTGATCGATGGCAACGAACGAGGTAGTTCGTCCACTACTATGTCAGTGAACTCTTCCAGCAATTCCTGAACCTCTTCTGGTAAATCATCTACCCTTGTGTTGGTCAAAACAATCCTCGGTTTTCTGACCACAATGAATTGTGGTTCCTCCTTCTTCTTAACCTCGGTAAGAAGTTCCTTCCCACTCATGAGAAGTACAGTGTTTCTTACTTCAGGTTTCACCTCCTTATCCTTGATTGGAAGCAACATGTGAGTCCTCCCATTCTTCTCTAGGGTGTATGTGTTCATTCTCCCATCATGAACTACATTCCTGTCATATTTCCATGGTCTACCCAGCAATAGATGACAAACATCCATAGGAATAACATCACAGAGTATCTTATCATTATATCCTCCTATATTAAATTCAACTAAACATTGTTTAGTGACAGTTACCTGATGTCCCTTTTGTAGCCATGAAACTCTGTATGGGCTTGGATGATCAATCGTCTCTAGCTCCATCTTTTCTACCATCTTCGTAGAAATGAGATTATTTGTGCTCCCAGTGTCCACAATGACCTTGCATACCCTGTCCTTGGTATTGTAAGCAGTCCAGAAAAGTTTGTTTCTTTGGACTGAACTCTCCACCTCCTTCTCTAGTGTCAAAAGATCTTTTTGCATCATCAACGATCTTCCGCCTTCAGCATCTTCTGCCTCAACATCCCGCCTCTGTGCTTCGGTGATGTGAGTCTCACCTCCTTCTTTATTTCTATCAGGACATTCATAAGACTTGTGCCCATTCTTTCCACATGTGAAGCATGTTATTACTCCACCTCTTCCTCTTCCTCTACCTTTGGTATGAGGAAAAATACTATTATCAGCATATTCTCCTCTCTGTTCGGTATGTTTCCCTCATTGTTCAACATATTGTCCTCGCTGTGAGGTTCCACCTCTCTCAGTTCGAGTCTGAGGTTTCTTCCAGTCCTCCTTGGATTTCTTATTTCTATCTTGGACAACTGATTTTCCCCTGGCTTGACTCCTACCTCGACCTCTTTGACCCTGCTTTCGGCTCAGCTTCTCTTCCGCTTTTAGAGCCATCTGATAAGAATCTTCCACCATTCGGATGGTTACCATGCTCATCTCATACTGAATATCGTATCTCAGGCCATTCATGTATCTGGAAACCTTTTCATCATCACTTTCTCGATGACCTACCCTGATATTCAACTTGTAGAATTCTTTAGTGTATTCCTTCACTGTCATCAACTTCTGTATCAAGTTTTGCATTCTTCGAAATAGAGTAATCTGGTAATCTCTAGGGATGAATTTCACCTTCATCTTTGCGATCATTCTTTCCTAGCTTTTGATCTTTTGCTTGCCTTTGCAGTGTCTATTAGCTTGTAGCTCATCCCACCATAATGTTGCATGTCCTTTTAATCTCGTGACAGCATGTTTGACCTTCTTGTCCTCTTCGACATCTTCATAGTCAAAATATGTGTCCAGAGCTCTAATCCAGTCTAGAAGCTCCTCTGCATCCAAGTTTCCCTCATAAACTGGAATGTTCATTTTATCTCTTGCACCCATTCTTGCAATAGCCCTAATCAAACATTTTTTTTTTGCATCTTCGGATGCAACTTCCTCTTCTTCATGTTCAGCCTCAATTTCACTTTCGGAATCACTAAGATCTCTAGCACTGACTGTACGCCTCTGTGTTGTCTCCATGTCTTCGAGTCTAGCACGTAGGTCACGCATCTCTCTCTCCATGGCTGGATCAGTCATCTGCCTACCCCTTCTTCTTGGCATTTCCCTCTCGTCTACTGGATCAGGTGTTTGCCTGTCCCTTCTCCTCGGCGGCATGGTGAATGATCCTTTTCCCTGCTACAAAAAGCAAAGAAACCTTTTGGCTTTTCATCTTCTGGGGTTAGGGTTTTGAATTTTACTTATGTTAAAAAGTACCTTAGAGCCTCATTGCAATAATCATCTTCTTGTGAATGCGAGTAGCTGTCACATCTCTTCTCAAAGATAAGTTGCCACCATTCTAGCGAGTTTTTCACTCTGTATTTTTATAGTCTTTATACATTTATTTCATTAATAGAAATCGTATATTACTGTATCTTTGTGTTTATGGTTGCATCTCCGATACATTTCTGTTATATTATTGGATATCCATGATATATTTGTGCACTTATCTATTATATCTCCACTCTCATTTCGCGTCGAAAATAATTCGGACCAATGGTGTCAGAGCAGGCTGCTCTTGATTGTTTTCTCAGTACATGTCCCCGATGAGGTATGAGTCTAGAAAGTTGGGTCTTGAGCATGTATCTCTTTTATAACCGTAATTTGTACAATACATGCTTACTTGGCATTAGGCCATCTCATATTCCTTCTTTTCCAAGCCATTGCTGAACAATTCTTCTTAAAAACACCATTTTTAAAGGTCCACATACCCTGCTCCACTACTACATGCGTGTACACACTAGTTGACTCACTACAACCCGTGTGTACCTACAAAAGCATGAAAAAAGGAAAGTTGTTGATGAAACACACAACTTTGGGTAAGTTAACAAAACCTTTTGACCATGCATGGCCAGTCATTCTGACACAACCCCTCCTCAACCCGCGGGTCGGAAGGTCACGTACATAGGATCTTTCCCCTTACACTAGCCTGAAGAGCTCTCGGAAATGGATCCTCTATTTCCCTTTCGGAAAATATGCACCCACAATCAACTCCAAGAAATTCCCCCTTGTACTTCAGAAGATCAGACTTCACACTTTCGCGAATTCGGTGGTCAAGTGTCTTGTCTCTCAATCTTCGAAACTCGAAGACAATCAACACTTGACCCTTTCTCCTTGCTAGTTCATATTTCTCCTTATCGTGATTTCAAGAGTTGCAATGTCGAGAAACTTGTCTCCTTGACCCCCAAAACCTGATTTACCGAAACTTCTATGCGCTCGCAAGGTTGACCTTTCAACGACCTTTACTCTGTTGGGACTTTGGACTTCGCGATTTCACGAATCCTAATGCAAGGATTTCGGAACTTCACTCCACAAAACCTTGAAATGGTCAACGAAATTGACTTTCTTGTCGAGAGTGCGCCACCTGTCCACTCTGTTGATTCCTGTGGCCCACACGATCCTTTTGTCCCTTCGGGACTTCGTGTTTCGTGATTTCGCGAGTCCCGTTGCAAAGATTACAGGACTTCAACCTACGAAACCCCGAAATAGAAACCCATGTGTAAATCCAACGGCCCTTGTCAGCTTGGATCTATAGTTCTGCCTCTCCTGGGCTTGAACCCTTTGGGAATACTTGTTGTAACTCCCCTGCTCCTCCATGAGATCTGACAGCCCACGGGACTTTGCGAATTCTCCACAGAGAATTCTGATCATCCATCTCTTTCCTTGAGAACTTGTCCTCATGCGGTCCACTTTCACTACGCCTTCCTTCAGATTTTCAAGGTACTTGGCCTCTTGCCTTCCTTCGACCCCTTTGAAGGTTCAAATCCTTCTGAGCTTTCCCACGACTTTGATTCTTTCAGAAAACTCCTTCTCGCACTCCTTGCGGCAGACCTTCAAACACTTCCAGGTGCTGAACTCTTTTTCGCTTTGCGCACACCTACAACAACAATCTCTCAATACTTCACTCAGGTCCGCAACTCTGAGACTTTACTCAGCCTGCGCACTCCTTGCACAGCTCCTGTGCCCAGCTGCACTTCTGAGAAAATGAGAACAAAAGCTATCTAGTCTGAGCTTTCAGAGACAAACCTCTGAACCCTTTGTCAACGCACTCCTTGCGGAAAATTCAACTGCACTCCTTCCAGGAACTCTTGCTCAGATAGAGAAACAATTGAAACTCATTTCCCTTACTCTCTCTCACTCTCAGATTTCAGACATTCAAGAAGAAATCATTCATACATAGCATAAAATCAATTGCATGACAGAAAGAGTAAAACATTCATGAGCATAACATTTAGCATACATACACGGAGAACCAACACAACGCCATGAATTTGAATCAAATTTCTTTTCTTATTAATTCAAATCTCTGTACATGGGTGTCTTCAAATTACAATTCTCCCTTCTCATCTCTGTATGATCTTTATGCTTATGTTACAATACACAATGAGGATGTCTATATCCTGTTTCCCTCTTACGCTCTAAAACTGTCTAATCTAACATTCAATTCTATCTACTTGCATTAACTATCATAAATGCCTTCTATCTACTAAGGACGAGAGCGAATCGCTCAAGGTCCATTTACATTTTACAAGTGCACCTTCATTTAATTATTTCATTTAAGGTTGGTGCATTAACTTTAAGATAATTTCAAAATTTGTGTTGGGTGCTTGTCCATCTGTCTTTTGCCTTCACGCTGGCTCGCTTGAGGTGCTCCTGCATCACATTCGACCAAATACCTAGCCCTTTCTAGCCTATAAAAGAAGGGGTAGGGGTCCCATTTAAAAGGAGGAAAGTAATAGTAAAGAAACTATACCCAAATTGCCATTCCCTTTGTCCCAACCTTTAGCCATCCTTGTGCAAAGAGAAGTATAGAGAAAAGCAGTTGGAGAACAATTGAAGAGGATCCCAGGACTAGTTTCGAGGAGCAGTGCCAACCACATATTGTAAGTTTACTCTTGTTAAGATTAATACAAAAAGGAATACTTTTCCCGCCCCACCATATCATGTGTTCAAGTTGAATGTTTATTTTATGATATTGTCACAACTAACCCAACAATTAGTATATGAAATGCATGTTTGTAGCTCTCTGTTTGTGCATGTGTGAATGCAGGTCAGCTTTGGGAGGAGGCTTGCAATCAAAGAGAGAGAGAAAACAAAGGAATCGACATCAAACAAAGGAATTAAGGTAGAGTTACTGAATATTTTTGACACCTTTCTATTGCATGAATGTGGGGTTTTGTGTTGGGAGAATAGGAAGAGTAGAGGCCTTTTGAATGGTCATTTTCTGCATGCATGATCAAAGCCCTTAAATGTTAAGTCCGTAGGATGGATTTCCCACCCACGACTGAATTGACGACCATACTGGGGATCTCTAGGGTTTTCTGGGATTTCTTTCTTGGGTATTTAAAAAAAAATAAAAAATAAATTGGTTTCATTCCTTATTTTTAAAGTTTCTGCAAAAGTCTAAGCTAACAGAGATTCTGGTCATCCATACCAGTTGTCTCTGTTTCTTTGCTTGGCTACATTTTTTTTTTACAAGAGTCACAGAGGTACACACGGTCTGTACAAGGCCTGCATGCATGTACCCATGCCCTACCTTCATACAACCCGCGTGCACACGCTAGCTGATGAAGTGTCAGTCACGTATATGATTTCAGAAAATTTCTTTTAGAGAGGAAGTCATCCTCTCCCCTGTCAAAAGTGATCCTTCTCAGGGGTTTTCTAAAACTCATTCTAGTCTCTGTTTTTCATTTTATAGCTTAGGTTCCACCTCAGATTTGTTTTGTTCTATGAAATTTTCCTTGAATTGTTTTCTTTTTTCTGTCAAAGTAAGTTTTTGAGTCTTCAAGAGTTTCTGGTTCTCAATACCAATAGTCTTTGCCAGTGTTTGATTGCTTGTTTTTCATTTTTGAAGGATTGCAAAGGTACATGCGGCCTACCTAAGGCCTACACGCAAGTACACGTGCCCTGATATTACATAGCCCACGTGCACACACTGGCTGTTGAACTATCAATAGCGTGACTGTTGAAATTTTTTTTGTAAGGAGAGGTAGTCATCCTCTTCCTTATCAAGAGTTACACCTCTCAGGAATTTCCTTGATTTAGTTTTAGCCTCTTTCATCACAATCAACAACTTAGGTTTGGTACAGAAATAGATTTCTTTTTCATTGAAAAGTTTTCCTCAAAATTTTTCTTTCATAGGGTTTTTAGACAAGTGTGAGAATCCATTTTAGCCTACTTGTGTGTTATTTTTGGTGACTCTTTGCGATCTTCATTTAGGCCAAAAGTTTTCTTGGTCTTTACTTGTCGTAAATTTTCCTTTTTTCTTTGTGAGCATTAAAAACAAAATATATATCTTTTATTTATTGGTTTGGTTAAGTAGTTGTTGGTTTGCATTAGTAACCAGGAGAAGTATTTGCTTTCATAAGTTCTTGGTTGTTTACTTAGGAAATTAAGTAGCTCGTAGTTGAGCGAAATCCTATTTTGAGTTCGCTGTTCAAAGATCTTAGAAAAAATTAATTTGAAAAGTTGGTTAAAGAATTTAAAAGTGCAAATATGAATTTGTCAAGAAGAAGTTATTTTGTTTCCATCTTTCTGTTTATATTTTCTTTTCGTCTCTCAAAAAATCACTAGTTTCACTTTCATAACCTTTGACTTAAGACAAGCCACAAAAATTAACGATTAATTAAAATCAACTAGACTTTATGTTTGTAGGGTCCATCAACTAGTCTAGGCTAGAGCCTTGATTTAGGTTGGAGAGGAAACTCTTCAAGGCTACAAAACATACATAAGAGTCTGTGCTAGGGAGTGTTAAAAGTCTGGTATCGTGAAAGTTATCCGAGACCCCCCTCTAACACAGGGGTTAAACACGAGGTTGCATGTGGAAAGGTAGTAGAGATAACCCCTCCAAAGCTGGACCAAGCGTAGTGGGAACACATATAGAGGGCTTGTTTTGGGATTCCGTCGATTTCATTTTCCATGAAGCTTCGTGGGTCTTGAATCTATTTGAGATCCTCAGTTGTCTTCCGAACCACTTGCTTTTGATACCCTTGATAGGTTTCAGGCTTGATACCCTACTCATTGCGGTCCACCCGATCGTCGATTGTACCTGCCTGGTGACTGTTCACGCATTAGCAACTTAGTTGCCATTATTTTAGGGACTTACATAGGTGATTGCGAGGGTATACCTTGGTACCTAGGACAGACATCAAGCCACACTTTGCAGAGTATACCCGAAGGGTGCTTTCGTATTCAAGTTTCACTTGCACCAGTAAGTTGCTCTAGTGTTGGTTGTTGTAACTGTTCTTCCAACTAGTTTAGTGATTTCTTGTTTTATATCATAGGGAATTTTTCTAGTGTGTGCTCTGTGCTCCCTAGTTTTCCATAGTGATTTAGTCAGTCATGTTTGTGGGTCTCTGACCTAGGGTGGTAGACCGCCCACTCCATCGGTCATGAGGACTTTTCGGTCTTCCTCTTAGAAACGTGGAGCCACCTCTTTATAGGCATTGTTTTGATAATATTGGTTCCTCGGAGTCAATGTGTGAGACTTTTACGAACTTGAACGATCCTGCAAGGGGAGAACCTGTGCATAAGATCTTCATGGTAAATTTCTCGATGGTACCAACCAAGAAACCCCTTCACAAGGAGATTCTTGTGAGTTTCCTTTCTTCAGAAACGTTGGTGTCCCTTTGATGGCCACTTTGTACATTCTCGAGTTGAATGTGGGATTACCGGTTTGGTTGGGTACCATTCCAAATGTCCCAAGTGCTCTTGATGCTTCCCAGTTAAGCGCTTTATGTCATGGGCACCATGTTGATGCTCCTTCGTCAGCAAATTTTTCTCCTCCTCATTCTCCCACCTCTGGTGAAAGTACAGTCACTAGTAAACATAAGTCTAAATGAAGTAGAAAGAGGAATAATAAGAATAAGAAATCACCAACCTCTATGAGTCATGTTGAAGACCAACACCTAGCCTCTGCAAGTCATGCTGGGGGCAAGAACCCACCCTCTACAAGTCATGTTGGGGGAAACAGTCCAGTCACTACTAGACATACTGACAATAGGTCTATAGCCTCTACGAGTCATGTTATCGACCCATCACCAACCTCTGCAAGTCATGTTGGAGATATGCAACCAACCACTGCTAGTCATCCTCGGGGCATTGATTCTGTTGAGAAACCTAGACAGATAGAACGTAAGCCTAAGTTCCCTTGTAAGCTTTGCAAGGGAGATCACCTTACTCATTTGCACCCTGGCCTCCCAGAGGTACGAAGATTGTGGTCCCTATCTGCAAGCTCTTCTCATTCTGAGTCTTCTGAGGTTTCATCTCAGTCTATTCATCCATTGGTTGAGAAAGTGGTCATGTCGATGCAGTCATTGGTTGATCCCACTCCTTTTTTGAGGGGTGAGGTGCCTTTAGACCTTGTAGTCTTGCAGCCTATTCATCCTTTGGTTGAGAAAGTGGTCATGTCAATGCAGTCATCGATTGATCCCACTCCTATTATGGGGGGTGAGGTGTCTTTAGACCATGTAGTCTCGCAGCCTATTCAACCATTGGTTGAGAAAGTGGTCATGCCAATACAGTCTTTGACTGGTCCCACTCTTCTCCTCAAGAGTGTCGAGTCTACCAAAGTGGTCATGCCGATGCAGTCTTCGGCTGATCCCACTCTTCTCTTGAGGAGTGATGCATCTACTGACTATGTTTTTAGCATTTCCAGTTCAATATTGTCAGAACAAGGGGGCATTCCGCTCATTCCGAGTACACCCCCTCCAAGCCCTAGGATGGTTTCCTTTGATTGGAATGATCTTGTTGAGCCTCTTCTTCCTTCTTATGCACCTTTTCAAATAAGGTTTGAAGTTAATTCAACAAACATTTATCGATGTATTATGGATGAAGGAGCTTCTGCAAGTATTTTATCCTCCTCGGTTTGGAAAGTCTTAGGATCTCCCGAGCTTGTGTCTTCTTCACATGAGATGTTGACTTTTAACAGACGTCCTAGTGAGTATTTGGGGGTTCTTCCTTAGTTACCTATATCTTTAGGTGGAAAGACTGTCCTTGTTGATGTTATAGTGGTGCAAGGCTCGTTAGATTTCAATATGCTTCTCGGGAGTGATTATGTATATGCTATGAATGTTGTGGTGTCTACGCTCTTCCGGGTGATTCATTTCCCTCACAATGGAAGCATTGTCACTATTGACCAGCTGACATTTGATAATCACCATCCTAATTCAGTATTATTTCAGACTACCCCTTTATATGTTCCTAGCATTCGTGTAGACTCTACCCCACCACGGGTTAATTATGTGGCATATTATACTTAATGTTCAATTGCTTCTGAGAAAGAACCTGTGCAATCATGTTTGCCTTCCCGAGACTTGGTATCAATAATTGATTCTTTGGTTTACCCAGTAGAGGCATGGGATCCCTTGCTTCCCCCTCTTTGTCCAAGTAATCTTGAGTCTCCTTTTGAGTCTGATCTCATTGTTTGTAGATCCTCAAGCTCTTGTGCTTGTGATACTTTGTTGATAGACTCCACCAGTCCTCGCCAGAGCCTCCATCGTCATATGGAATATGGTCAGTTTACTTCACCCTTTGGGACTGTCGACCCTCACTTGCATGATTTCTCAGATTTTGAATTGCCTTCAGATGAGGCTATCTTTGAAGCCATGACTACAGATTCTATACCGTGGGAGGACTTACACCATGGTTTGTGTTTTCTTCTCTTATGGGAGACTTCTCAAGTTGAATATCGAAGAGACTCTTGGTCTGAGCCTAGCAGTAGGCTCTACCCGAACCAGTTTCATATATGAGTCATAGCCCCCTACAGGTCTTCTTTTAAGCCCTTTTCAAATCCTCTAAACATGAAAATATTGTTGAGCGATCTTATGGCCTTTCACGCTCATTAAACTGAAATTTGAAGTCATGTTTGTCCAGCGGTAGTTTACCCCTTTTTCGGTCCGGATGGCCAACTATATGAACAAAGGTATACTCTAGGAGTTTTGGTCCCCTAGAAGAGTATTCTCAGGTATAATTTTAAACCTTTTTTGGGCCTGAGAGACTAAATTTACGAAAAAAAAACCCCCATAGAGTCCATAGTTAAGCTCTTTTCAGACTCCCTAAAATTGAAAAGATCGTCGAGTGACCTTATTCTTTCACACTCGTTAAACTGGTCTAGAAGAACATTCCTGACTAGAGTCCATAGTTAAGCTTTTTTCAGACTCCTTAAAAATAAAAAAAATGGCCGAGTGATCTTGTCTTTATCGCACTTGTTAAAATGGTTTTGAATAGATGTCATTTCGGTGCTAATTTACCCCTTTTTCTAACCGACTCGACTACTTTTGAAAAAGGTACCATAGTGGATTCTCCTTTTACATCTTTACAGACTCTCTAAACATGAAAAACGACTAAGCTTACCTTCTTTCGGTTCATTAAACTTACATAAAAGGACGTTATCATTGTGTCTTGTTAACCACATTTGCATTACTGTGTCTTTGGCCTAATGTTGGCTCCATGTTGCTCTCAACTGAATCATCTGAAGCATGCCTTATAACGCAAGCCTTGTAACACTTTGCCTTTGTGTCTTGACACCTTGACCCCTGGAGGGAATTTTTCGAGTGTCCTTGCTTTGAACATTAGTCTTGTCCTTGTGCTTAGAATTAGTATGTTTGCAACACTCATTCCTCCTTTGTAATGTAGCATTCTTTTATTATTTTTCCAAAATTATTGAAAAAGACAAAAAAATCAAATATACCCCAAAAAGAAGAAGAGAAAAGTATTTTCTTTTTATTGGTAGCACAATGAGTTCCCCTTGGACAAAACACATCCTTCCATTTGTTCGTCAAGATCTCGGATTTAATATGACCTTAGGAAGTTGTTCTCGCTACATAGAGTTGTGTCCTCCTCTGTTTAGTTATTCTTCCAAACATATGGAGAGTTTGTGTTGTCTCCTGCATTGTGAACTTATGTCAATGCCATACTGCCTGAGTCTCTTCATTTGTTGTGCTATTGTCCAAGTGAAGTTTTTGCCAAGTCTGATTCGACCTCTCTGCAGTTTGTCTCTTGCTCTCATGCCCGACCATCCTGGAAGTCTAATCAAGTCTTTGTTCGAAATCAATGAAGTCTTCAGTCTGATCATCAAGATCCTCTAGTCCATGCCTGATGAGCCATCGAAGAACTCTGGGTAGTGAAGTTGTACACTCATATTACACTCCTACCCATGTTTTGAAGATTTTTGAAGTTGTTGCTTGAGCTCTGAAGCCATCATATCCAGCCATTAGGTCTTATTAGCTTCTAGAAGATGGATACTATATATGTATATCTTTTGATTTCGAGATGTAGATCCGATGTGTATTGCTTGCGGCTACACTCTATATAGTTATATGACATGGATCTGCAGTGTATTTGATTGGCAGCCATGATTTTATTTTATCTCAAGCATGGGTATGCCCCGCCTCGGTGAGACAATTGTTATTTTGTAGATGGCACCTCCTAAATTTTGGTTCTTGGGATCACTAGTTCGATACGTTGGTAAAGATTGGTAATGTATTTTGGCCATTAGATGCTCTTCTGACCTCACACATTAGGGGGCATCTATTATAACCCTGATTTGAAAAATACATGCTTACCTGGCATTAGTCCATCTCATATTCCTTCTTTGCCAAGACATTGTTGAACAACTCTTCTTAAAAACACCCTTTTTAAAGGTCCATGCACCCTGCTCCACTACTACACACGTGTACATGCTAGCTGACTCACTACAGCCTGCGTGTACCTACAAAAGCACGAAAAAAGGAAACTTGTTGATGAAACACACAGCTTTGGGTAAGTTAACAAAACCTTTTGGCCATGCATGGATGGTCATTCGACCAAATAACTAGCCCTTTCTAGCCTATAAAAGAAGGGGTAGGGGTCCCATTTAAAAGGAGAAAAATCATAGTAAAGAAACTATACCCAAATTGGGATTCCCTTTGTCCCAACCTTTAGCCATCCTTGTGCAAAGAGAAGTATAGAGCAAAGCAATTGGAGAACAGTTGAAGAGGAGCCCAGGACCAGTTTCGAGGAGTGTTGACCACATATTGTAAGTTTACTCTTGTGAAGATTAATACAAAAAGGAATACTTTTCTCGTCCCACCATATCATGTGTTTAAGTTGAATGTTTATTTTATGGTATTGTCACACCTAACCCAACAATTAGTATATGAAATGCATGTTTGTAGCTCTCTGTTTGTGCATGTGTGAACGCAGGTCAGCTTTGGGAGGAGGCTTGTAATCAAAGAGCGAGAGAAAACAAAGGAATCAACATCAAACAAAGGACTTAAGGTAGAGTTATCGAATCTTGCTGACACCTTTGTATTGCATGAATGTGGGGTTTTGTGTTGGGAGAATAGGAAGAGTAGAGGCCTTTTGAATGGTCATTTTTTGCATGGATGATCAAAGCCCTTAAATGCTAAGTCCATAGGAGGGATTTCCCACCCACAACACTCTCTTGAAGAAAGTCGCTCTCATATGCCCAAGAAACCCTCCATGGCTGAAGAAAATAAAAATTACGGAGCAGACGATTCTATCAATTTGTTGCTTCAGCAAGCTCTCATGTGACAAAGGGATAAAATGATGGATAATTTTTCCCACATCCTTCAATGTCTGCTGATAAAAACAAGCGTGTCTTCATCAAGCGACCACTTTGGAGGCACCTTGCCTTTCAAGGTACAAGTTAATTTTGATATTCTCATATTTGAAGGACAGATAGATACAGATGCCCCAGAAAAATGGTTAAATCTGCTAGAAGGTTATTTCTTTGTTCATAATTTCTCTAACAGGGAAAATATCACCTTCGCACTCCTTAAGGCTGTCCCTCATGTCAAACATTGGTGGGAAACTTACTGGGAGAAAAGTTCCACAAAGGAGTCTGGAATATATGGGGCCGAGTGATAGAATATCCAACAATACTGAGAGGGGGGGGTGAATCAGTATTGCCTACTTTTTGCTTATTAATTCCAATTGATATTAAGAACACACATTAATTATTCAATTAAGAAATATATGATGAAAAAAAAACCCTTATGAACACAAGATTTTATCATGGAAACCAACAGGGAAAAATCACCAACTCTTTTATCATTAATAAATTGTTATTTTACAAAACCATTTTCAAGCTACAACTTGATGGAGAGATTGTCCCCAAGTTTCTTTAGCTACAACTGAAGAGATGCTTCCACACCCCATTTACCAGCTACAACTAGAAGGAGGCTATGACCCCCTAGTTTATCAGCTACCACTGAAAGGATGCTTTGACACCCTATTTACCAACTGCAACTGGAAGGAGGCTACAACCCCCGACAGACTTATAGCCTGCCCTAGCACCACCCTACCACCCTGTTTAATTTTATTGTTGATATGTGAATTTGTTTCTAACATCCAACTGATTTCACAATGCAATTCAATCTCTGCTGCTCTTCATATTGAATTTGATTCATGCAACCATTAACACAAGTCTTGTTAGATTTGACTTTTTGACTTTGACTTGTTTTCCCTTGCTCCACCCTTCCTCCCTTTATGTAGGTTATAACACTTATAACTATATTACTGTACTATGTTCAAGGTGTTCATAAACACACAGAGATATTATCAATTCTTCAAGTGTTCTTAGAATCATTAACTTTTGCACTTTCTACTTGTCTGCTACAACTTCTGCTTGTATGGTTTTCTGGTTATCTCCAGTCACACTTCATCTCTTGCTCTCTGGATTTTTACTTTATTTAAAACTTCAGTCTTGGAACAACTTTATCACTGCTAACATTTTCTTCAATTAATGATCTTCTGATAAGAAACCCCAAGCATCTCCCTTCCTTTCTTTGGTTACTTCATACCAAACTTCTTGACATCAAATTCTCTTAATATAGCTGGACTCCGTTGCTTATTTGATCTTGAGATATTACATTATGAATCACATATTGAGAGACTCCTTGATTTCAATATATGTTTAGGTATACATATGTGTAAAAACTTTTGAATACATAATTAATATTTTGACAACCATATTAATTAAATCATTTTTATTTCACATTTGCAAATATAGTGAGTGAATACCATGAGCTTCTAAATACCAGGGGAGAATACTGCTTTCACATTTTCATCCACTTTTACGTAACTTATTTTTTAATCCAACCTTACTTTTAATATTAAAACTCCTTTTTAATATTAAACTTTTCATTTTTTAAAACTTAACTCTTCTTTTAATTTTCTTAACTTCTTTTTATTATTAAACTTTTCATTTTTAAAACCTAACTCTTCTTTTAATTTTCTTTTGACCTTCTTTAATTTTCTTTTATACTTTCTTCTTTAATCTTCTTTTAATTTTTTCTTTTCAAATAGGACTTCATTCTTTTCTTATAATACTTCCGAATCTTTTTCTTTATATAAAAAAATTTCAAACATTGGTTAAAATAGTAACAGATATTATATGAATTACGATAATATCAAAACTATTTCCTTTCACCTTCACCATTAGTCAAACATGCTATATAAAAAAATTTAAACATTGGTTAAAATAGTAATAGATATTATATGAATTACGATAATATCAAAACTATTTCCTTTCACCTTCACCATTAGTCAAACATGCTCCTCCTACAATGATGGCATCAAAGAGAATGTCTCAATAATATCCATAATACAACAATGACATCAATGGAAACATCTCAATCATGCTTGACCATCACTTTGAAATTAATGACAAGAGATTTTCTCAGCTCCTCGATTTAATATCGCCCTATAACATAACTTGGTAAATTGGATAACTCCCTCTCTACTTATGATTTTTCATGGAGCTGCTCCCCATGAGGATATTATTTCTTCTAATATCTCAACGATTCACTCCAATGTAATCCTGCAATGTTTGGTCTCGTTTTACAACTTTCAATATTCAATGTTTTTGCAATGGTCCCATGCCTTTAGGATGGCACACACAACGATCATTTACAGATGCAATAGTTACTAGTACATGTAGTCAATATTCAACTTGTTTGACTCATTCACACATTGGGTTTCAATCCTTCCTGTAGCTACGCATTTCTTTTCGTACTATCAAAGATGACGTGTATGGCGTAGATATTACATCTGAAAAAGTTGTGTCGTTCGCACTGCCAAGATGGGCCAGATACGAAGATCTTTCTGAAAAACTGCTCCCTAATCTTCTCATCCCACATTCATTGTTGAATCGACTTCTACTGCGACTCCTATCACATGTAATGCATCCGGGACAAATGTCTACCACTTCCGGGCCATGGTAGACGATGATATCTTTGAGTCTCTCGATGACAATACAGGCTCCCTTCATACCTGTCACGTATATAACCTCCTCACCCATCATCATCCCTTGCGAACTAGATAATGATATATCTTTGATGAAATCTCGCACCATTTTAACCACCCTCGCAACATTGTCACTTCATTCGCCATGGATACGCTCGGATCAAGTTAATTCCTTTGATATAAAGGAAACAAGAAACTCAATGCAGCTGATTCCATTCTTCTCAACCTTCACATATTTAGACAGCTTGGCATTTACAAT
>ML802534.1:190350-200874 GCA_009831015.1 Picea engelmannii | reverse complement strand
TTCGGCTCCTGGGAAGTCAAGTGCGAGACCTCCTGTCTTCACATATCGTGAAATCCCGACTTGCGAAACCTCGAAATGAACTTAGCGTTATATATATATATATATATATATATATATATAGGCTTCAGAGTTTCAACTTCTGGGAACTCAAGTGTGAGACCTCCCATCTTTGCATATCACGAACCCCGATTTGCAAAACCCCAAAATGAGCTTAGTAGATATATGGGTTTTGGTGTTTCGACACCTAGGGAACCGAAGGGTATGAACCCCTCATCTTCCAGTATGAAAAACCCTGAAAGATAGAGTGTTGGGATATAATCCGAGCCATTGATCAATTCGATGATTGGTTAGACCCTTCTTTTTGGGTTTCGGCACTTCGAAAGACAAAGAATAGGGGAACGCTTGCATCGTGATTCCTTGAATCGTGAAAGCCAAAAGTGCATTTCTGGTAAGGCCAACGATCATAGCCAACAATCACATGGGGAAGGATAAGGGAAGGTAGGGTCTGCACCAAGAAGTGGGGGATGGCTCCCACAATAGAGACGAAGAGTCTGACGAAAGGAGGGTGGTAGGGACCCCTCTAGATCTAGCTACGACTGTGAGGAGCCTCATGGTAGAACTACAAAGCTACAAGATCGACAACGAGAGGATGATAAAAAAGCAAGAGAAGCAAATGGAAATTAATGTAGTCTTACTGCAGATTTATCTGACATACAAAGACAATTGCAGCATGAACCTGACGTGAGTCACACAGACCAACGAAAGACAAAGAAAATTTGAAGTCCACTTGAGATACATAAATGTGGTCTTTTAAGTGGACACACTGGGAAGAGCACCTCAAGAAAATTCCACCCTAGAGATAAGGGACAAGCATCGGACGATTCCTCTAGAAAGGAAGCAGGCGACTCGGAGGGATCTTTTAGCAGCAGAACTAGTTCCTATTCCCGAAGAAAATGGAAGAAGTGGAATCATTCCAAGAGCCATAATCTCGAAGAATTCAGGAAGGTCAAACCAACCTATTTCGACGGTGAAATAAAGAAGGGAGAGGAATCAGAGGCCTGGCTTCTTGGACTAAAGAAGTATCTCAGAGTCCATGACTTCTCAGAAAATTTGAAGGCCTGAGTGGCCACCTTCAACTTGAATGGAAAGGCTTCCATCTGGTGGGAAGACCTTAAGAATGTAAAAGGGACTCACGAAGAGGTTTGAAAGATACTTCAGGAAGAAGTATTTGTCAGAAAAGTATTTTCACGAAAAGACTAAAGAATTCTATGAACTCAAGCTGGGGAAACTCACCATAGAGGAATATGTCATCAAATTCCTTGAGTTGTTGAGGTACATACCCTATATAAAAGAAAAAAAAGGTAAAGGTGCAATGGTTCATCAGGGGACTACCTAAGGACTATCAGAATAGGATTGAGTTTGATGAGCCAAAGACCCTAGAAGACACTATCCGAAAGGCAATATATTGTTATGAATAGCTTAGGCATCGAACAAAACCTCATGAAGGCTGGAAGTAGAAGAATAGTTCGGGATTCCAGAAAAAAGGGTTTAAATCTCCAAGATTTAAAAATTATAAAAAGGACTCAAGGATGAGCTTCCCAACTCGAAGTGTACATCAACAGAATTTGCCCTCCCAAAGTGGAAATAAACCTTTTGGATCTACCCGAGGAAGGATTGATAACCCAAAGAAAGAACCCTTGAAATGTTGGGGTTGTGGAGAAGAGGATCTACTGAGGGACTTCCTGCACCGACAACAGTATAGTCAGAGAATTTACAATGTTCAAGAAGCTACCACTGTCAATGACATGGCTAGAAGTATGCCACAAATTTATGCAGCCATGGATAATAAACAAACTGACCACCAAGCTTCAGTGGTGGAGATAGAAGGTATGATCACCAACCATCTAGTGTATATTCTAATTGACCCTGGTTCAAATTTGAGTTATATAGCCCCTAAGGCTATTGATAAGTGTAAATTACAGCCACATAAACACGCCAAGCCATGGTTGGTACAGTTAGCCACTGGCACCAAAAGAAAGGTAGCGGAGGTCATACCAGTCTGCCAATTTACTATGGGTGAATTCCCCACCCAAGCAACCCTTAATATACTACCCCTAGGGTTGTATAACCTGTTGATCGGTATGGACTGGCTAGCCACATATAGATCCAGACTGGACTATTACCATAAAACCTTAGAATGTGTAAGTGAAGGAGGAAGAAGGATAACCCTTCAAGGGATCCAAAAACCTGTCTTGGTGAGATGAATATCAACTCTTCAAATGAGGAAATATTGCAGAAATGGATGTCTACTATATGCGATACAGGTATTGGAATCAATTGAAAATGACAAACCAAGCCTCGAGGACCATCCCATACCAAGAGAATATAGAGATGTATTTCTGGAAGAGGTACCGGGTCTACCTCCGAGAAGGGACATTGACTTCTCGATAGAACTTACATCAGGAGTGGTGCCAATGTCTAGAACACCCTACAGGATGAGCACACCCGAGCTAGTTGAGCTTAAATTACAATTGAAAGAAATGATGGAAAAAGGATATATCCAGCCCAGTGTGTCTCCCTGGGGAGCACCAATCTTGTTTGTGAAAAAGAAAGATGGTACCCTCCGACTGTGCATAGATTACAGACAACTCAATAAGGTAACGATAAAGAACAATTACCCCTTACCCAAGATCGATGACTTGTTCAATCAATTGGGAGGTGCTTCCATATTCTCAAAGATTGACTTGAGATCTGGATACCATCAAGTCTGAATCAAGGGTGAAGACATCCACAAAAATGCCTTTAGTATGAGATATGGTCACTATGAGTTTGTGGTAGTACCATTTGGATTAACCAATGCCCCTGCCACTTTTATGTGCTTGATGAACAATGTGCTCAGCAAATTCCTAGACAAATTTGTACTGGTTTTTATTGACGATATATTAATTTATTCCAAGAATAGAGAGGAACATCTTTGGCTTGTACTTCAAGTGCTAAGAGAACATCAGCTCTATGCCAAATTTAGCAAGTGCGAATTTTTCCAGAAGCAAATACATTACTTGAGCCATGTCATATCTAAAGAAGGAGTAGTAGTAGACCCTGACAAGATCGGGTCTATCATGGAATGGCCTACCCCAAAGGATGTTTCAGATATCAGGTCCTTTATCGGCTTAGCAGGATACTATAGGAGATTTATAAAAGGTTTATGTAGGATTGGTTGTCCAATCACTACCCTCCAGAAGAAGGAAGCTAAATTCACATGGACGCAAGAATGTGAAGAAAGATTTCAATCCCTAAAACATCTATTGACCCATGCACCCGTGTTGAAGATCGTTGATCCCGAAGATGACTTCCTCGTGTGTATGGATGCCTGCAAGGAAGGGCCCGGAGGAGTCCTTATGCAAGGTGGAAGTGTTGTCTGCTATGAATCAAAAAAATTGAATGAGCACGAAGTCAACTATGTGACCCATGATCTAGAGCTAGCCACCATAGTGCACGCCTTAAAAATGTGGAGGCATTACCTCCTGGGAAGGAAATTCGTACTTATGAGAGATCACTGTGGATTACAATATCTATTTTACCAACCAAAGCTCAATTCCAGACAAGCTAGGTGGATGGCCCTCCTTAGTGAGTTTGATTTTGAAATCAAACATGTCAAAGGAAAAGAAAATAAGGTGGTCGATGCCCTTAGCCAAAGTATGAAAACAATTCACCTGGCAGTAGTGAGCACCCGCGAGATGGATTTCAAGGAAAGAGTCAGGAATGCACAAGAAACAAACATATTCTTCCAGATGGTGACCTCGTATCTGGAGCAAGAACCCACAGGGATAAAGTGTGAAGGCTACCAGATGATAGATGGAGGTTTGCTAACTTACAAAAACAGATTGTATATTCCAGATTGTGACAACTTGAAGAGGTTCATAATGGATGAACTACATAAAAGACCCTATACTAGTCATCCAGGATACCAGAAGATGATCACGAGCACCAGGAAACAATTCTATTGGTCGGGATTGAAGAAAGACATAGATGAATACTTAGCCAAATGCATAGAGTGCCAACAGGTTAAAGAAGAACACCGACACCCAGTAGGATTATTACAACCTCTACCAATCCCAGAATGGAAATGGGAAACCATCTCCATGGATTTCATCACCAGATTACCAACCTCGACCAAATAGAATGACGTCGTCATGGTAGTGGTGGATAAATTGAGCAAGTCCATTCATTTTATCCTTGTCAAGTTGACTTGCAAGGCGATAGACATCGCCCACATATTCATGAGGGAGATATTCAGACTACATGGTATGCCTAAAGAGATCGTGTCTGATAGAGATACAAAATTTACTTCCAACTTTTGAAAATCCCTGATGTCTAGAGACCAAATTGTTGTTTAGCACAACCTATCATCCTCAAACCAATGGATAGATGGAAAGAGTGAACCAAATATTAGAAGACATGCTAATGATGCATGTAATGCATCAACCCAAAAAGTGGGAAGACTACCTGCCACTGGAGGAATTTTCCTACAACAACGACTACCAAGAATCCTTGAAGATGAGTCCTTTTGAAGTCCTTTATGGTAGGCCATGCAACACTCCAGTTAGTTGGAGTAACCTCATAAACAGAGTTACTATTGGACCCTACATGCTGAAAGAAATGGAACAACAAGTGACTCAGATAAAACAAAATTTAAAGGTCCCTCAGAATCGACATAAAGGTTACGTTGACCGAAAGAGAACTCCAAGAGAGTTCAGGGCGGGAGACCACGTATATCTCAGAGTTAGAACCAGGAAGAGCTCCCTAAAGATGGGAGCTTGTGCCAAGTTGGAACCTTGGTATTGTGGACCCTTTGAAGTTCTAGATAGAGTGGGACCTGCATCCTATAGGCTAGCACTTCCTCCCACAATAAAAGCACATAATTTTTTCCATGTTTCATTATTGATAAAATATGTACATGATTCTAATCATATAATTGACTGGTCTGTGATCCAGGTGGAACCGGAGGGAGAATTCCTACCAAAACCTCAATGCATACTGGAAAGAAAGGAAACCCTGCTCAGGAACCAAACCATTCCAAAGGTCAAGGTGCAGTGGAAACATTTTGGCCCAGATGAGGCTACATGGGAAATGGAAGATGCCATGAAACATGCATATCCGATTTTGTTTACTTCTGTACATACATGTCATGTTGATAGATAGAACATCAAGGATGATGTTCCTTTAAGGGGGAGGGATTTGTAACACCCTATTTCCTCCAGTCTGTAAAAATAACTATATTGGCCAAAAACTATGGCAAACTCAAAGATGTAAATGTTTGATTTGACAGACCTTTGTATAAAAGGTCGATGAATGAAAATTATATCATGAATATGTGTTGCATGATTGTTGGGAGGGGGATGTGTTGAAAGAGACCATGATGGATGATGAGAGGTGGTGGAAGGGGCTGGGAATGGCTACGTTAACTTCAATTGAACCAAAACTGTACGGGTTTGTACATGCTCGGAAACCAAAGCTCACTCTCAGACCCCTAAATGAATTACCCACCCGGATGGTAGGTGGGGAGGCTCCTCAAGAGTAAATGAGGGGATGGGGGTGAACCGCCCATCCATAGAAGCTCTAAGACCTGACCATTGGACAGGGAAATTCATGCCACATGCAACCTTGCAGGAAAAAGGCAAGGAAAGAAGTGTGGAAAGGGGGCGGAACAGAGAAGAGCGCACACGATAGGAATCACAGAAGGAGAACCAGAAGAACTCCAAAAAATACAGTGAGTCATGAGAAGAGGAGAAGGAGAGTAACCTTCGTCCTCAACTTTTTATGAGAGGGAAGTAGGAGACTGAGTCTCAAAGCATCGTGGTCCATCTCGGAGGTGTCTAGTGGTAAATCCTATTGGAATCACTGATCCTACGGTTGGGTGGAAATGGGCACCCCTCTCAACAGTCGCGTCACACCTGGTCTTTTTCTGATAAGTGTTTATATCTCGTGTCTTGAATTGAATATAATGGATGCATGATCATGTTTGTACACTCATAAATGATTTATGTATATTAGTGTTTTCCTAGTGTTTTGACTAGAAATAATGGATGCATGCTCATACATATATGACCATAATCAGTTTATGTAGAGAATGAATAAGTTTAGATTATGATCCCATTCCCTTAAGATGTGTCCCATGTATTTGACTCATGCTATGCCCTGGTTTGATTTCCCGAAGGCACCTCCTCCCAAGAAGTTCCCTCACCTTCCAGAGCCAAAGTGGGTTCCTTTAAAGGACTACCACTTTAGAAACCATACGAGCTTACCTCACCCCTGTCATAGAGTTCATAGCTCAACAATTTAAGAAGGCCTTTTAGTCAGGTCATCTAGCCTGGGGATATTTACCCAAGAACCCATTGAAGGATTTTGTAGTCTAAGTTTGGAAGCTTGGTACCCGAGAGAATGGTTCCCTCAGTTTTCGGTGTTTCGGCAACTGGGAAACCTAAGGGCAAGTTTCCTTGTACTCACCTGTCACGAAATCCTGATTTTCGAAACCCAGAAATGAGCTGAGCAGAGTGGATAGGATTCAGAGTTTCGGCTCCTAGGAACTCAAGTGCGAGACCTCCTGTCTTCACATATCGCGAAATCCTGATTTGCGAAAACCCAAAATAAGATAAGTAGAGTGGATAGGCTTCATAGTTTCAGCTCCCGAGAACTCAAGTTTGAGACCTCCTGTCTTCACATATCGCGAAATCCTGACTTGAGAAACCCTGAAATGAACTTAGTGTTATATATATATAGGCTTTGGAGTTTCGGCTCCTGGGAAATCAAGTGTGAGACCTCCTTTCTTTTCATATCGCGAAATCCCAACTTGTGAAACCATGAAATGAAGTTAGCGTTATCTATATATAGATAGATAGATAGATAGATAGATATATAGATAGGCTTTAGAGTTTTGGCTCCTGGGAAATCAAGTGCAAGACCTCCTGTCTTCGCATATCGTGAAACCCTGACTTGCGAAACCCTGAAATGAGCTTAGTAGATATATGGGTTTCCGTGTTTCGGCACCCGGGGAACCGAAGGGTATGAAACCCTCGTCTTCCGGTATGAGAAACCCCAAATGGTAGAGTTCTGGGATATAATCCGAGCCATTGATCAATTCGACGATCGGTTAGACCCTTCTTTTTGGGTTTTATCACTTCGAAAGACAAAGAACAAGGGAACGCTTGCATCGCAATTCCCCGAATCACGAAAGCCAAAAGTGCCTTTCTGGTAAGGCCAGTGGTCATAGCCAAAAATCACTTGGGGAAGGATAAGGGAAGGTAGGGTTTGCACCAGGCCCCATAGAAACTCGGGGATTTTGTTCCCTGATAAAGAAGGAAGAAAAGAAAAAGGGTGAAAAATATTAGTTACCGTAGTGGGTGTGTGACACATCCATGTTTCCCCTAGCTTGTAATTAATCATTACTTATGATTGTCATGCCATGGCTTGTGAACAATGTGAATTTAGTATTGTTTAGATTTCCAACAACTAACTATGGGGGTGAAACATTGAAGTACTGGCCATGATAGCACTAAAGAAAAGAGTGACGAAACTTGTAGAGAGGGTTCATCATGCCAAGATGACCCAATCCTATTTGCTGAAATATTTGATCTAGAATAATAAGCCTCATCCTGATCCCATGGAAAAATCAGTCAATGAGAAAAGAACCGGTAGTTTCATGACCAACTACCCCAACGAATGGAAGAATGGAGGGCATGGCTAAGAAGACAAAAAACTATTAGCCTGAAGTACCATAGAGTGCAGTCTTCCTGCAAGCCCAAATTGACTTGAGTTCCTTTTGGTAGAAGGAATATGACAGGTCCAGAACCTTCCTGGGGGGGAGGCATGCAAGAGAATACAAAAGCAAAGGTAGACAAAGAGAGAGGGAGCACAAAAGAGAGTTGGAGAGGTCTACGAAGAATTCCATTCCAGGAAGGGGGATTGGAAAATATCATAGAACTCGTGGAAGAGTTCTAATTTGGAACATAGAAATTTATAAGAAAAGAGAGAAATCCTGGGTGGTATCATGGCTTGTCATGGGGGTGGCTAGAGTGCTAAGAGTGATTGCCTCTAAGCATATGGTTGGGTGGAAAGGTGAACACCCACAATCAGTTTGGTAGCTCTAACTTACAATACGGATAAGTATTTTACATATTCTATGTAATTGAATTGAAATAAGTGATTGGACGTCTATGACCGTGTTAGAGATGTGCATTTCATGATTAATTGAAATAATGCTTGTTTTCATTTGTAAAATCCTACATTCGAGTGATTTTAGGACAACAATTTTGGTGCATACCTTGCACAGTTGCATATAATTATCTTGTTGAAGGGTAAAACTAGTAACTTTGATGGCCTCGTGGCCCAGTAAGTGTGAAGTAGAATTTGAATATCACATTTTGTTAATGAATTTTTGTCTAATCATGTTTAGCGAAGGAGGACTGTTAGTAACCGCCTTCAAACAAGTTTGGGGCAAACAACAAGTGACCCCTATATAAATCTATATATGTGTTAATCCTCCAAAAGACTGTCCAAGGATAAAATCCACAAATACAAATTCAGGACAGACTCTAGAAGACTTTTTAGAACTCGTCAATCCCTTGAAATTCATTTTCCTGTTATAGAATTTGAGTCTTGTAAATGGAAGGTCTTCCTTCAAACCATTCTTCCAAGTAACTGCAAGTTCAATTCAAAGAGTGTATCCCTTCGGGGCTTGCAAAGTTCCATATGACTAGGGTCCTAGAACCCTGCACTATGGTCAAAGGGAGCTAAGCCTTCTGAGCTTCAGGACTATAGAGGTCTGGAGCTCCGGGATGTTATAACTTCACAACACTCTGATCTTGTCGAAGGTAACCTACTGACACGATTACCAATGAGTTTGACTAGAAATTGGTGGTTTCTTATCCAATATTGCGGGATCCTCCTTATTGTTAAACCTTGACCAAGTTTTTGGCCTCTAAGTAATGCAAGCCATCGATCTAAGAAATTTTGATATCTTTTCTGACCATTGGATATATGCTATAGTCAAATTCAATGTTGACCCACTCCAGGAGTAAAAAGGTGTCAAATGACCAGAATCCCCAAATTCCAAAGTCACGAAGTAATGTGGTCCATAGATATAAGGATCCTTTGATGCCCTTCTCGACCATTGGATCTATTATAGTGGAAGGATAGGGTAAGCGATACCATTAACCGACAACAAGCAATCATCCCTGCTTTATGACCTCTCTAGTAGGTAACCCTTTAGGGAATTATTGGGTTAAGGATTATAAGGGATGCAAAGTCATGAAATACCACCAACCATTATATTGTGGGGAAGAATTCGGGAGCAATATGAGTTGTTGATCTAAGGATCTATTGGGACCCTTTCTCAACCGTTTGATCTACTAGTGGAAGGACAACGTAAACAATTTGACGAAGTCTTACTTCGGGAAACCTAAGGTACAAGGGGTAATAATATCCCAAAGGTTGAAGTCCAAAGTACGTGGTGAGGAATTCGAGAACTTCATAAATTTGGAACTCTAGTGCTCCAGGAGATTTGAGGATATATGAAGATGTGTTAAATGCAGAAGCACCAAATTTCCCTTGTTGTAGTGTCTAGTTCCAAATGAATGGGCCCACGTACATCATGATGATGTGGTGTGCCTGGATAATTCCATGTGGTGTCGACATGGGATTGGTAGTAAGTTATGGGTGGTACCCCCACCCATTGTCAAGTGTAAACAATGTGTTAAAGTGCGGATAAATCTCAACCTTCAAGTATTTAAGGGTGGACAAAACTCTACCATGGATCCCAGTGAAGTAAGAGAATCTGGGACTTTAGGTTTATGGGGATGTTTTCAAATATGCACAAGAATGAAAAAATGGGTCACGATAGTGCCATGTCACATGACATGAGATAAGTGATGCCACATGGATTCCACATGGCGAATGGGGTGGCCATTGGCCAATGATGCCTCAAAAACTTTGGAAGACCATAACTTTCTAACCAAGACTCAGTATTGGACAAGGTTTCAATCGTTGGAAATATCTCGGTGAGCACACATCGACGGTGTCCTCATTTAAGGATTCAGGGAGTTGTAGGAAAGTGAAAAAATTATACCCCCATCCCTTAAAAGGGTACTTAGCAGGTCGTGTGTGTGAAACTATTCTTGGAACTAGTTTTTTACCAATGAAACTTGTTTCCTCCACCGTATTATAACATTATTATTTTTTTTTCAAGATTTAATAACATGAAAAAGACAATATATATAAAGAGGATGGGAAAGAGTCAGGTTCTCAGTATGTTTGGCAACAATCATGTCACCCTTGAACAATGCAATAGTTTTGAGTCTCTGTCTTAGAAAATTTTGTTTTAGTGTGGCCTTAGGACATTCGACCTTGTTCTTTGAGTCTTTACCCCTATAACTGGTTATCCTTCTAGTCACTATGGATATTTTTTTTATGCCTCTTGTATCAAATACTTATGTCATTTTTCATTCTTGAGTGTATGTTTTCCATGTC
>ML802534.1:166242-189869 GCA_009831015.1 Picea engelmannii | reverse complement strand
GTGGGTTTTCTCATGTTTGTTAATGATATACATCAATGACCAATAATCAAATGGTGTCTCACTATGTTCTTCAACACATCTATTCACATGGTGTATACTTGTACCATCATGAGTTTGTTTTGAATACCTTAGGTATATAATAAAATCACCTCTTTTATGTTGCTTCCCAAGTTGCATTGGATAGTACCACTCCTTTCTATGAATTTGGTACTTGTGGAGCATCAATTCATACATATCTTTGTTTCTAGATATCCTTCTCTAATTCTGAGACATAGATCCATTGTGTATCTCTCATGGATATGCTCTATTTTAACATGGATTCACTGTGTACTCATGTTTTGTGGCCATAATCACTGCTTATATACACACTTCATGGATCTGTAGTGTACTTGATTTGGAAGCCATGATTTTTTCACTCAAGAGCATGGGCAAAACCACCTCAGGAAAAGAGTAGTCTCACACTTGATTTCTTTTACAGGTTCTATTCTAGTTTGATGTTCAATGAAATCTAACCAGGTTTTCTGCACACTTCTCTCTTGGATTTCATAATGTATGTTGGCCATCATTTTCCCTCCCGACCTCACACATTAGGGTCCATATTTTATAACATATTTTGCTACCTCAAAGCATGCATGCACTTTTTTCCCATATTTTTAAATCCTTATCCTACTTGCAAACAAAAATCCTCGTCAACTCCTCCTCAATTTACTTAAAAAACCCCATTTTTCAAGTCATCTGCTCCCTATTCTCTTACATATCACGTATGTAACTTTTCATATCTTTATTTCTCTTCAGCATCTAACATATGCATTTATTTGAATAAAAAACAAAATGAAAATTTTCAAGTGGAGTTCAAGGGTTTCTCTGGTTCCTAACCTCCTATAGACGATCTATAACTATTCCAAACAACTTTTCATATTATAAATTGATGTCATTGGGTATAGGAGAAAAAATGAATCCTAGAAGCATCATTATTCTAGAGAAACTTTTCTAAGTTTGTAAGCCCCTTCCTGAGTTTTTAAGACTTCTCCCTTTGTTTTTGGAAACCCGTGTTTCCAACATTATTTCTCACTTGTACCATTAAGGAAGAGACTCATTCTATTTCCTTGAATTGTTCAAGAGTGAGGATTCAAGAGGTACAAATCTTGTTTAGTGGCTCAGATGGAGGAATCTAGATGATAGTTTTGGGGCAACACCATAGCAGTTTCAGATAAAATCCTTTCATGTAATTTGTTGTTAACATTTAACGAGAACTCTCTTTTCCGTCCATGTATTATGTAATTTATTTGCATTTTTTTATATCTTTATGCATTTGATTATTTTAATATTGATGTATTCCTCCTAGTTGGTATAGGTAGGATTTGGTTACAAATAAATACCCTCCTTACATCATTATCGTTTTATGAGTGCGGGTTGATCACAAAAGTGTTGGAGCACAAGATTGGAGCGGGGATTCATGACTGGAGACTTCTCCAACCTTCAATATCCAAGTAAATATCTATTCACTTTTAGTTGTTTACTCAGTATTAACTACCTGTTGTTAGTTATAGATTATTATTGGGGTACATGCTCTGTTTTGGCTCCTAACCAAAGCCACAAGATTTTAATCTCCGCAAAAACATTGGCATCCTATGTAATAGGAACCATCAAGGTTCATGCAATAGATAGAACACTTCACACCATATAAGTCATTGTCTATATCATCAAGGAAAATTGGTTGTGGCACAAATTCAAATGAAACAACATGATGATTGGAATAGATTCGAACATTCTTTTGTCAAAGGGGATCAAGTGTTTCTTCACCTTCATCCTTATAAATAGACATCACTCAAATATAAAGTTCCCTAGAAAATATCTCCCAAGTTCTACAGTCTCTATCAGATGATACAATGCATTACATTGGATAGGTGGCCTACAAGATAGCTCTCCTAACCCACTCCAAGATTCATTTAGTCTTTCATGTGTCATGTTTGAAGAAGGTTGTGGGATGCAATTTAAAAGTACATACCAACATACTAGAAATTATTGAATAATGTTTCATTTGGCTCCAACTAGAAGAAGTATTAGACACAAGAGGGAATAAGTTGCACTAGTGCACAATTAGAGAAGTATTGATCCAATGGAAATATATGAGAACAGAATATGCCACATGGGAACCAATGATCATTCTATAGAAAATTTGTCACCTTCAAGCTTGAGGAAAAAACTTATTTCTAAGAGGTAGGGAATGTTAGGGTCCTACCCTAACACCCTTAGTTAGGGTACTTTATTAATGTATGAGGCCAACTTCCTTGAATAAGGCCCACTAAATAGTTATTTAATATTCACTCATTGTAAAAATGGTGTTGGATAGGTGTTTTGGATAATTTTTGATTAAGTTTTGGGATATATACCATAACAATTCAAAGAATAAAAGGAAATTATAAGATGGACTAGAGCACGCAATGGAGAGAGGACTTTAAGGATTCAAAGCACATGATAGGAGGAACTATGATGGAGCGGTGTGTAAAAGGCAAAAAACTGTTATAAACCATTGGGTTTTTGGGACATTTTGTAACATGCTTAGCCCTATTTTGATGTATAAATATGTAAAGGATTGGGGTAAATAAGGGATGGGAAGAATGCAATATTATGGTGCATTGTGGATAAATTGAGTTTTTGGCTAAGTATTCATATGTTATGACTTGGTTTTTCGGGGGTAGGCTCACACTGCGGCAAAACAGATAGGTAAGTTTGGGTATGGTTCACTATTACATAATTTTGTAAGCGCAATGCGTAGGTGTAATGGAAATTGTGAATGAATAAATAAGAATCCAACCATTGTGGATGTAGCCCAAGTTGTGGTGAACCACTTTAAAACTTGTGCCTTGATAGGCTGTTATGTGTGTGATATGGATAGCATATATTTGTCGAGTGTTTAGTATTATGAATATGTTATGATGTTTGTTGTTATAATGTCACACAATGAGGTATATGGTGAATGAATTAATGTCAAGTAAGTATTGTCATACACATGATATGTTGCATGATAAGTAGTTTTTAAGTGATGGAAATTGTGCACACAATAAAGAAATTAAAAATGCATAGTAAGAACATGTCGAGCACCTCACTTCCCCTCATCACTACAAAAAATTGGTTCTTGAATCACCTCTATATGCCTCAGCCGAGACTTCACTTATTTGCAGGTGATGCTAAAAGGTACGATGTCTAATGGTTTTGTTGGTATGTTATCTTTAAACCTAGGGAATTCCCAATGCGTGCCAACAAATGGTTTTGTTGTAGGGACTAGGATCTGTAATCGAGGGGAATGTTTTGGAGGTCAAATAAGGAATATATCAAATAATGTATAGAGAGGAAGAAGTGAAATTGTTTTAGAGAACAAAATAGGAACTCACAACTCAACGATGAACAATGGTTGAAAAGGTATGTATTCAAAGATATACACGAAATATTCTTTGGTGAATTTCCAACAATTTTGACTGAATGGTTGGAGATGCTAGTTGAGAACGTTGGAATATATTGAGTTAATGCTCCAAGAAACTGGAATCCTGAGCTGATTAGACAGTTGAATACAGTAAGTAATAAAGTTTCTCACATAGTTGATTTTTGGATGAATAGTATGCTGGGGGGTTACATTACAAAGTTTGAAATAGATTTTACCCAGTTTTATATCATCACAGAAAGAGATTTTTTCAAGGGTCCACAAAATATTCTTGAATTCATTTTCTACTTGGATAAAGATTTTGTTGTGCAACAAGAATGTTATGAAAATTGAATCTGATTGCTAAGCACCTTCATGCACGTAAGGGGACTGGTGGTTGACCAAAGGATGATCTGAGAGTGGAAAGAGATGAAAACATGAATAAGGAACATATGGACTAAGGATATCGAGAGAGGAAGATAGGAGTTAGACTGAGATATTGGATTATTTCACTATGGGAAAATGTTTAGATATAGTAAGAAGGATATTGTGTTTGGGAGAGAAGAGAAACACAAATAATTTGAGAAAAGAGACCCCCGAGTAGTGATTTCGATCACATCGAATAGAAAAGGAAATAGAAATAAAAGGATCCTCAATATAGTCTAGTAGAAGAAGGAAGTTTATCTCTAATCGGAATCTGTGTCGAACCCATGACCCCTTGTGCATCAACAATAATTGAAGCGGGAACTAGAACTTGTTCAAGAGCAAATGTAGTTAGTGGAGGAATTTATAACAATACTCAAGATAGTGGAAGTAACACAATGTACCAAATTCCGTCAACATCACCAAAGGAAAAAAATATGCAAAATACAATGGAAAGTATAGATAATACATTAAGGATGCCTGAACTCCATGGAGTAGGGTCAGAAGACCCAAAGCAACATCTGTTTTTATGTGACATGATATGGATTACGAATAATGTACATGATGAGGCAACGAAGATTAAATAGTTAGAAACAACATTTAGAAATCCCAGAATGATATGGTAATATGAAATACCATACTACTACACTAGCAGGACAATCAATAACATTAACATATATTAGACAAGATTTACTAAAATAATTTTGAAAGCTGAAATTCGAGTTGTAGTATATCAAAGAGATGAAAGAAATTAAGAAAGTACAGATTGAGTCAGTTTGGGATTTAGATCAAAGGTTTAAGGATGTGATTGGTAGGTTGATGTTCCATATTCCCGATGAAGAACATAGAGAATGGTTTATTACATGTCTGTTTCCACACATTCATTATCCTTTGACACAACCTAAAGTCACATCATAGCCAAAAGGTTTGGAAATTGCGATGAAGCTAGAATCATCTTCCATGGGAGAAAGAAGTGCAGGGATGGCAGAAGTCTAGGCACAAGTAGAAACATTGAACATCTAGTTTCAAGTGATTACTAAGGGGAAATAAAAATGTGAACAAGTTTGGTGTATAACATGTAAGACAAAAGGCCATCGTAAAGATGAGTGCTCGAAGTTTGTGTCGTATATGGATACAAGAGAACTGAACCCATTGGAAGGAGGAGTAGGGTATTGTGAAATATTCAAGACACAGGGGCATCATCTGACTGCTTTTCCATTGTTGCAGAAGTACTAGAGTACACCCATGAATTTGTTTTGTAATTTATACAAGTCTGTAGGACATGATGAGAAATATTGTCATGCATTCAACTTAATGAGAGAGCACACTTCAGATGAATATAGGTGTTATGAGGAATATATCTATGGCTAGGGGAAAATCAAAACAAATGGAATGACACCCATTAATCAACTGTAATATCAAGTATTCTATATAAATGAAATGCTAACAAGACAAGGCTAAAATCTTACCTCGTCTAGACATTCGAAGAAGACCACCATTGAGAATGCAACCCAAAGCTTTATACCTACAACTTGTCCTCAACAACCAAGATACACAAGCATATGGTGATAATAAATGATGTTAGTATATAAATTAGTGTAATTCATTAACATACATGACAAATACAACCATGGAATAGTAATCCAAATATTTGTAAGATATCAATTGGATGAGAAAAGAGTATTTTCATTAAAATAATCAACATAAGTACATAGCTAACATACTTATGTAATGACACATATTAGAATCGAGAAACTAAGTCCCTGCAGCTGGGCATCCACCACTTCAATCCTCCATAAAGGAAATCTCATATATAGTAGTAAATAAGGTTCTCCATCACAAAGAAGGAAGATCTTGGGGGCTGAACACAAGAAGTTCAAACTTTCAAGGACAAAGGGATGAAGACTCAATATGAAGTGAAATTTCTCAAGAGTGGCTTTTCTCTCCAAGTTTAATTGTTGAATAGGATTGGATATGGCTCAATTTATAGCCTCCAAATGGAACTGAAGGTTTGAGTCAGAGCATTTCTAGTATATGGAAGGTCAAGGATCATGTCTCACATGACATGGTATGGAAACCCGACATAATTTTTACTTTTTGAGCACCAAACCCGATGTATACAGGTTGTAGTGGAGCAACCTGTGTATACACTTGTTGTATAACTAATAGGGCACGGATATGTATAAAAATGTGCATTCTGGCTCTGAAGTGAAAAAAAAGGTGACTTCAAGTCTGTAGAGGGAAATGGAAGGCCATCCAAGCAGGTTGCATGGAGTGAGGAATTTGTTTTTGTAAAAGATGACCCCTAATGTGTGAGGTTAGAGGACTATTTGCGATGGCCAAAATACATTATAATTCCCATAAGTGGAGTAATGAAGACTCAATTGGAAGTACTAGTTGCTCATGAGAATATTACAATACATAATGACTTTGTACACATGGCTTCCAATCTGAATTACACTGCAGATCCATGTGTAAATATATCAAATAGTTGTTCATGGCCATGAATAGGAAATACAAAGTGGGCATATGCCATAGGTTTTCATAGTCACAAACAAGTCACAGTGGATTCTAATCTCAAAATCAACTGAAGATATCTGTATACAATGGAGTACAATATGATATCCCATGGTCACTGAAGTCATATGGGTACTGGTCCAATGAAAGAAAACAATAGATAAGGAATGTTGCTACTGTAATATGGAGGTCTTCTATACTATCCGTCGAAGGTGCAAGTCAATATCATGTGAATAGAGGAGTTGAAGTTGAACACAATGAGACTTCATTTGATTATCGATCATTAAGGTATATTGTTAACAAACGCGAGACAAACCACTAATATTGAAATTATGTGTCAATGCACCAAGTACATTCCACACGTGTGAATAAGGGTGTTGAGGTTGAACACTTGAAGAATCCATCGATGAGGAGACATGTTGGTTTTGGAGCCTGATTATATTCCTGATTCAGACGTTTGTTTTAATTGTGCTTGGACCCCATTCCCTAACAGGGGTGTGTGTGGGTGATTTATCCCATACACCTGTCAGTAGGGGGTCTAAGGGTGGAAGGAGACAATTTTTGTAGCCCCCCCAATAGGGGATTTGGGGACAATGCCCCCGAAGTGAAATTTTGGGAAAAAATTCCGTATAAAATACTGTAATTTTGCAGTCAATCTGGACTATTCATTATGAGGTCGCAGATTTGATGGTAGAAGTTATTTTAGGGTTTTTTTCCCTATAAGGAAACCCTCTCTTATGAGGGAATTGTATTATGGCTATGTATTTTCGTGAATATTGTATTCTAAGAGAGGAGATTGTGAGAGAAAGAAGACGGAGTTACAGTGGGTGTGTTGCAGGTTGTATCCCTTCATTTTGCTGGATAATAAAAAGGAAGGACCTAACAATTTCTCTAGTGGATGTAGTCCACACTGGGTGAACCACGTAAATCTATGTCTCTATTGTATTATATATCTTCTGTGTTTTATTTCAGCATTTGTTTTATTTTATTGTTACACAATCATGTTTTTATAATAAGACATTGATGTATTCCCAACTGTCGATGGTGGGAGAACCTGCCACTGATGACTGGAAGCCTCTTGGTACTCATAGGACTCTAGGTCTCATTTCCATAATAGATGATTTGATGTCAATGGAAGGATACCCAATGAAAGGAGATCATTAACGAATATCTCATCATCCAACACGAGGTACAAAGAAATAACTTGTTGATTAGGAGGAGCTCAAACGAATAGGATGGTCATGAACCAATGACCATGTGCATCTCTTGCATGCACCAAATGAAAGTATTTCATGAAAGAGACCCTCTGAATAACAACCAATAATGGAATCCAATACATTGCATGAATCCCAATGTGTGAATATGTTTCTTGCCATCGAACACAAGGGAAGCACCCCAGTCAACAACCAATGGGGAAATGCCATATGCTAGGTTCAAGGTTACCTACCCATGATGAAATTAGGCCCAGGGTGAAAGGTAGGACAAAAAATTCATGTTATTCTAAGATACACCAAGGGTATCGATGACATGCAAAGTAAAAAGTTACGAGAAATGGCTGACACATTCTTATAGACTTTCTTTGAATAAGAGCATGAGACATATGGATAACTCAGGAAACATACACTTGATATTAATAAAAAAAAATTACGCATGAGGCATCAACAAAATCTCCATAGGGACTGGAAGAATAAAAAACTGGAGGAGTAAACTCTAAGTAACGAGATCAACTTCCTAAAGTCATGCTAAACCCAAACTTTGGATGAAAGTGGACTCAAAATCTTGTGCTATGTTCAAAGGAGACATGACCGCTACCGATACGAGATAATATTATTTTCCCACCTATATTTGTTTTTCATAGGAAAATAAATGCTATGATACATGAGAGGAACTGAGTGTCACGAGTAAGCAACTAGTTCCAAGCAGTGGAACATACCTATTCTTAATGCAAGTAATTTCATGTGGGGCATGGACACTTGGGGTAATGTTTCCTCTAAGGGTAAAGGGTGTCAAGATGCAAAGGATATATTGAAGGAATTTCTTGGTTGGTGATGATAATTGCGGAGGCAAGAGGCTTATAATGAGAAAGAGGGAACCAAAAATAGGCCCAAAAAAGCAAACATGATGATGAAATTCTATTACAACTTAAATACAAAATGTCATTTTTCATATATTTAGTCCCATAGGCCCAAAAAAGTATAAAAAAAAATCCAATAAAACTCTTCTAGACAATGGTGACTAGAGTATTCATTTTTTGTAAGTAGTCTAATTGGTCTGGAAAACGGTTAAACTTATACCAAATAGAAATCCTTTCAAAACCATTCAATGAGTGTGAAAGAGATAAGTTCACTCAACAATCTTTTGGTTTTCTTAGGAGTTGAAAAATAACTTAACCATGACTTGGGGGTAGTCCCATAGGTAATGGTCAGAATGCTTGTGAGTAAGAAAATGGGGTTTGAATGCAAATTCATATTTTGGACTATAAGGAAATCCCAGTCCTATGGAATAACTTTTGCATTGGCACCAAACGACACAAAGGTTCTAACTAGGGAACCCATGTTTGGTAAGTCTCTACCACTTAATAACGACACTTCTAGTAGCAGTGAGAAGGTTTCGTGTCGCTAATAAATGGTTTCAAACCAAGGGTGTATGGACCATGGTCATAGGATGATGCAAGAATGAAAAGTGGAGTGAATACCTATCCTATATGTCAATGAAAGAATATACTTGTCGAAGGCATGAACGAGTTGTAAAACACTGGAAATCCATAAAAATCTTGGAAAAACTCACTAAAAACCAACTCTTTCCACTATGCAATTGGTCCATAAGATAAAAAATAGACAATAACTATATAAAGTGGGTAAAAAATTTCTACTCATAGTAAAACCAAAACATTTTACCATACCATTTGGGTTTTTTCACCAACATAGTGCATTTTAGCCTATTTTCCCTACGATCTTCAAGTGGCGATTACATGAGCTACGATCAACAAAATCAACAACCGTTTGGACCAAGTAAGTTCCCATCCCATCCATAGATGATTTTAGGGGCTAAATTTCACAAATGGGCTAATTTTCCATGTTTTTTCCAAAAACAATATTTGCCAATTTCCATTTTTTCTAAAAACAATTCGCCCAAATTCCATAGAATAAAATTTTTTTACCTTAAAAATCGCCAATTTTTTTTAGAAACCATATTAAATCCTTATAAATTTGAATATTTTTACAAAACTATCGCCAGACATTTTACATTTTGCATATTAAGGACTAGTTATATTAGCCTAGGTTTCTACATTTTAATATAAATTTCCATCCTTAAAATTATCCTTGATCCCATCCTCTTTAATTTCAATGTCTTAAATTCTAGTTTTAGTCCCCATTTGTTTTATTATTAGAGGTCATTACATGAAAAATAGGGTGTACACGGGTGATAGATCATCGGTTTGCGTATATGACCCCATATACATGAGAAAAGAGAATCTTTCATGTGTATATGAAGCCTTATACATGATTTTCATAAGGTTATCCCATGTACAAGTCTATGAACAAGTTTTTTGAAGGGTTTTAACTCAAAAAAATGGTCTTTCGTTTGTAAGATGGTTATTGAATGGAGGGAAAGGGAGCATTAGGAGATAGATGAAGCAATGGGAAGAGATGCAAAGGCCCAACAAACTTTGAAACGATGTGGAATTTATAAATTTTGGGATCTCAAAGGAATGAGGGATCAGGTGAGGTTACTCCAGTTACTGGTAAACTACTAGGATCCAGAGACAGAGTCTTTCAATCTCGATGGGAAACCATTGATAATCGAAGTGGATGATATATACTTTATCATAGGATTTTCTCACTGGGGCGAGGTGGTGAATCTCAAGGCCCAAGGGTATGGAGGTGATATGACTATGGAGGACTAAATTTCCACCCACTATGTTGTAGGAACACATAAAGTAGGGAGCCAACTCCCTATCAGGGTGATTGAGAACCTGATTCTAAAGATCGTCATGATTATACTCACATGGATTTTAGGTTTTTCCTCATTGCACCAGGAATGAAGGCCACCCATGTTCTATGCGGTGGAGTGTTTAAGAACCATTTTTTTATGACTGGTGTACCTCATTGCTGGCCAACATAAAGAGCCAGTTGACATATTTCAAACAAGGGTGAATAAAAATTTTTGGATTTTCATCCATACTTTGTAGTTTTTTCTTTGAAAGGGTTCCAGGTTTGAGCCCTAGAGTAGAGATTACTCCACACATATTGTGTGATGCATTGATGTCATGGTGAATCGATGTGATGAGTCTAATAGGAGGTGGTAGGGTGACAAACCCCTAGAATGATGAGTTCTTGTTACGAGGGAAAAACTCTCTATGGCCAGGGTAAACCACAACAGACAGGTATGACTGCAGAAATCTACTCAATTCCAACATATGCTATATAAACCAATGTGCAAGAGAGATAATAAAGAAGCCTACCTCATTCCAACATTTGAATATGTCTACCATTGAGCACTTCAACCCAAAGCTTTATACCTACGACAAATTCTCAACAAAAAAGTAGAGCAAGCATATAGTGATAATATAAAAGGTTAGCACATTATATATCATAATCCATCAATAAACATAACAAACATGCCCATGGATAATAATCGTATATTTGCATGATACCAATAGGACGGGAAAGGACCATTTCTATTAATAAATGATCAACAAAAGTGATAACATTACAAACTTCCATGTCGGCACGGTTCGGAACCAAGAAACCAAGCTCCTTCCAACTGGGTCTCCACCACTTCAATCCTCCAACAAAGGCAAGCTCATAGAAAAGAGACAATGAGGTTCTCTCAACAATAGGGAAAGAGCTTGGGGGATGAACACTGTTTTCAGACTTGAGGGACAAAGGGATGCAGACTCAATATGAAGTAATTTCTCCAGAGTAACTTTTCTCTCAAGGTTGAATGCTTTCTGTTTTTTTCCATAGCTCGGAATTGTGCTCTTATAGCCTTTGAAATGCAACTGAAGGGATGAGTCAGAATTTTTCCAGTATATGGAAGGTCAAGGATCAGAGATCTCCTGTCGTGACATGGAAACCCGACTTCATTTTTGTATTTTCTGGCACAAATCCCGATGTACGCGGGCTATAGTGGAGAAGCTTGTGTATACGCATGTTGTATAGTAGATAGGGTGCATATATGTGGAAAAATATGTATTTTTATCTCTGGATTCATCAAAAAGGGATGACAAGTCTACATACGGAAATGGAAAAAGGCCCTCTGTGAAAGATAGGAACGGTGAGGAAAATATTTCTATAACATATGCCCCCTAACATGTGAGATCAGAGGAGTATCTTCGATGGCCGAAATGCATTATAAATAACCCATAAGTGGAGTGGTGTAAACCCAACTGGAAATTCTAGTTTCTCATTACATTCTGTTTTGACTTTACATACATGGTTTCCAATAGAATACAATGCAAATCCACATGGAAAATATACCAAATAAGTGTCCCTGGCCATGAATAGGAAAATACAAATGCGGTTATATGCCAAAAGATGTCATAATAACGAACAAGGCCCAGTAAAACTAGTCTCAAAACCAATATGAAGATATCTATATACAATGGAGTATAATCTGATGTCCCATGATTACTGAAGTCAAATAGGTGTTGGTCCAATGAAAGGGAAGCAACAACTCAGGAAAGCTACGACCACATAGTGATTTATTCAATTCTTCTACACATCTGCCAAAGGTGCAAGTCTACATCATGTGAATAAAGGAGTTGAGGTCGAAAACAATGAGACATCGTTTCATTACCGGTCATTGAGGTATACCGTTAAAAATGTGAGACAACCTATCAATAATGAAAGTAGGTATCAAGGCACCGAGTACATTCCTACAAGTGTGAATAAAGGAGTTGATGTTGAACACCTAAGGAATCCATTGATTAGGAGACATTGATGTATTCTGATCTGTCAATGGCGAGAGAGCCTTCCACTAATGACTGCAATTCTCAAGGTACTCATAAAACTCTAGGTTCCATATACAAAATAAATGAGCTGAAGTTGATGGAAAGAAACCCGTTGAAAGGAGAGAATTAAGGCATCTATCATTAGTCAACATGAGGAACAAAGCAGGAGCTTCATAATTTGGTGGAGATCGGAAAAAGAACATGTTCATGAACCAACGAACCTATGCGTCTTTTGCGTGTGCCAAATGCAAGTGGTACATGAAAACGACCCTCTTAATAGCAGCCAATGATGAAAACTGCTGACAAAGGCAAGGAAACCACCAATAAGTCTAATGGCATCCAAGACATTGCATGAATCCCAAAGTGTGAATAGATGTCTTTCCGTCGAACACAAGGGAAACCACCAAGTCAACGACCAATGATGAAATGGCTATTGTTGGGTTCAAGGTGACCTACCAATGATGAAAGTAGGGCCAGGGTGTATGATAAGATCATAATATCATGTGGTTCTGAGACAAATTGAGGGTATGGATGACATGCAAACTCAAGAGTTCCAAGGAATGGCCGACACAGGTTGATAGACTTCCTTTGAACAAGAGAATGAGACATATGGTAGACTCCGATAGCATAAACTCAATGATCTAACTATTAGATGCAGGAGGCATCAATAATGTTCTCTATAGGGACTGGAAGAGTAACCAGTTGGTAGAGAAAACTCTGTAACGATATCAGCTTCCTAAGGCCATGCTAAACCCAAAATACAACGACACAAGGACTCAATAACTTTTTTCTCTGTTTAAAGGCGACATGATTGTTGCCAAATATAATATAGTACTCCCTTCTCGCCCATCTTTTTTTTTTTTTTTTCATAACAAATGAATGCTATGATATAGAGGAGGAAATGAGTTTCGCAAGTAAGAAAAACTAGTTCCAGCAGTGGAATGTACCTATGCTCAATGCAAGGAAATGCATGCGGGAGATAGACACTCAGGGTGATGTTCCCTCCAGGGTATAGGGTGTTAGATTGCGAAGGATATAAACAAGGATCTACTTGGTTGAGGATGAAAAAAATGCTTAGTCAACGGTTTATAACGCAAAGCAAGAACCGGCTAAAGGCTCAATACTTCAAGCGAGGGCATGAGATGCAATCACAAATTAATGCCAAAAAAATGTCCTTTTTTATGTCTTTTAGTCTACTTGGTGTGAAAAAGGGATAAACTTGTGCCAAAATAGATGTCTTTTCAAATCCAATTTATAAGTGTGAAAAAGACAAGTCCACTCGGCGATCTTTTATATTTTTGGTAACGAGTTGGAAAAGATATTAACTAAGACTCATGACCTTTCAAATCCAATTTAACGAGTGTGAAAGGGAGAAATCACTCGGCAATCTTTTCATTTTTTAGATGAGTCAGAAAAGAGATTATCAATGACTCGTTTAGGGAGTCTGTGGGGGATAAGGCCGCATGTGTATGAGTGAGAAGTGAGGTTCATCATAAAGTCATGTATCAAGCTATAATGGACTCTAGGTCCTAAGGAAAAAAATTGGCATGGGCACCAAATGACAAAGAGGATCTAACTAGGGTGCCCATGTTTGGTAAGTCTCTACCATTTATTAACAACGCTACTTATAGTATATGGAAGGTTCTGTGTCACAACAAATGGGTTTGTACCTAATGCATAAAAAGTGGTGTTTAGAAGATAATGCAAAAATGAACGATGGAGTGGATACCTATCCTATATGCTAGGTTATGAAAATACCTGCCTGAGGTGACGAACGTCCAATCATAACATTGAAATCCACAAGAAATCTGGGTCAAAACTAAAAAAGCCAGCTGAAAACCACTCTTGTATTAGTCCATTAGGTGAAAAATGACATGAAACTATATAAAGTGGGTAAAAATAACTTGTAAATAGCAATAAAATAAAAAATTACTATAGCATTTTGATTTTTACCCTAATAGTGCAATTTGGACCAAAATACCTCCAAGATTCAAATGGCGATTGTGGGAGCATCAGGCAACAAAATCACAAACCGTATGGATCAGGTAACTCTACTTATCATCCTCTTCAAATTCAGTGGATTACATTTTTGAATTAGGTTCCAGTTTTTTAGTTATTGAGGGTGTAAAATGTGGATTTCGATGTACGCAGGTTGGCTTTGTTTAGGTTGCATATACGATGAGGTATACACTACTGTGTGAACCACATGGGGTGTATATTGAGCCCTGCACATGACTGTATGCAAAGGAAGCCACGTACAGGCATGCAAATGACCAAAAAGGAGGGTTCTAACTCAAAATTTAATTTGTCCTTTGCAGGATGGTTCTTGAATGGAGAGAGAAAGAACATGAGGAGCTTGATGCAGCTGTGGATTGAAATCTGGTGGCTCAAGCGGCTTTAAAAAGGTGTGTCTTGTATAAGTTTTGGGCTCTCAAAGGAATGAGGGCCCAATTTAGGTTGTTGGAGATGTTGGTGGGTTACTAGGACCCTGGTAGCGAGAGATTTATCCTCAATGGACAACCATTGAGGATCGAAGTAGAGAACATCTACTTCTTGACTAGTCTATCATGTCAAGGAGAAGTTGTAAACCTCAAGTCATGTGGAGTAGGGAGTAGGATGAATATCAAGGAGTATATCGATGCTGACTGTGTAGTGGGGACTCCCAAGGTGGGAAGTCAAATCCCTATCCAGGCAATAAGTAACCTCAGCCTAAAGATCATTGTGCTTGTGTTGAACATGATCATAGGTTCAGCTTCGTTGCATCAGGCATTGAGGCCACTCATGTTTTATGCAATACAGTGTGCGAGACCCACTATCTATGACTGGTGTACCTCATTACTGACCAATATGAAAGGTCAGTTGACAGAGTGCAAACAAGGGGGTAAGAAAAACTTCAGGTTTGCCTCTATTATATGCAGTTTATTTTTCGAGCGGGTTCCAAGTCTGGGACCTAGAGTGGGGATCCTTCCTCGAGGACCACGCGATCCAACCATGGCACGGTGGACTGAGGTCATGAGACAGGAGGTGGGAGGTAGTGTGCCAACACCCTACAACAAGGATTGTTTCTTCTAGTGGTAGTAACAAGTCATCACTATGGATGATTATCCCTATGCAGGGATTGATTTTAGAGGAGATCTAGATATTCCACATCCACCAGGGACCACCTACGGTGACATAGGTAAAATGTTTTTAAATATTTCATTTTTTTTTACTTTTGTATTATGAGACAAAAATATTTTTGGGTGGTGCTTAAGTATTAACTAGACACTTGTGTGACGCATACATGGGTCCATGATGACTAGAGGGGTTACCTCGACATCGACAGAGAAACCGAGGTGATGATGGGGTAGGAGGAGAAGTCGAGAGAGTCTTATAAAACATGCAGGGCAACCTGTCTCATTTGACTCAGAGGATTCCAATGGTTTATGATGCCAACCTGCCCCCTCTGCGAGCACGGTCGCTCTACCAGGACCTTCTCTCCCTCTCGGCCCGAAGAGACCAAGCTCTTCCACTCCTCTCGGGAGTTCTACCCACAGTCTACTCGGTAATCTTCCCCGCACGTGCTATCGGGAGATCGGACTTCGCGAGATCGCGAGACTCTCGGTGCTGTCCCTGGGAGAGAAAACCCCGAAATCCCGATGGTCAAAAGTCAACCTCGGGGTATTTCCACTCACACCGCGAGCCTTGACCTATCAATTCCCCGAGTGCCGAAACTCCGATGTCACGCGAGAGCGCCATGTGGAATCCACTATGTCTCCGGGGTTCCACTCTGCCACGTCCGCTTCGGGATTTCACGTTTCGCGAATCCGCGACTCCAAGTCTCCTGCTGCTGGGAACCCCGAATGTCGGAATCCCGATATTCTGGATTCGTGCCACCTGTCCTCGCTCGGATCGACGGTCCCAACTAAATCGGGGGATCGCACTTCGCGATTCCAACGTGCATGGGATTATTGCACTCGCCGACCCTGATTTACCGATATGTGATGTCAAGGGCGTCTGCTGTGCGCCTGCGGCTTAACCCCTCACAGCTCCTTTCGCGATCAACGGTGCACTAGAGTTCGGGCTCTCCTCGATCGACTCCGGTCATCGATTCTCCTCCTCAAGGGAATCCTTCGTTCGCCACCTTCGTCCTATGCAACTTGGAACAAAGGCTATCTCTCCTGGGCCTTCCCTCAACTCGAACTCTTTCAGAGTTTTCTCAATCACGCTTTCTTGTGGCCGGTCCTCGATCACTTCTGGAAGTGTTGAAGTCTTCCAGCCCTGGGCGCTCCACGCTCGCAACGACTTCAGCCTTTCCTCTGCTCAGGCTTACTCCTGACCCCAAATACGACTTGCACTCACCTGCACGGCTCGAATACCTCAAGTTCACTCTAGGGAAAAGAGAACCAAAAGTTCAATTACTTAGCCTCCTCGACGCACTCTATGTGGAGGTCCTTCACTGCACTCTATGCAGGAATCTCACGGCCTAAGCAGAGAAACAATTGAAACTCATTCTCGCAGGTTTCTAACCTGGTATGCAATCACATAAGCAGCATATAGAAAATACGCATAAAAGGAAGCAAGTAAACAAAAGCACAACATCAACAACACAAAGGTGTCAAACACGTCCATGGCAATTGAATCACAGCTCTTCTATTAATTCAATGACTATACATGGAGGGTTTCTGCACACGCTTCTTCCTTGCTCTGCTCTCTGCTTGCTCTCTATCTCTCAATTAGGATTATACAATGAATACCAGGGAGGGTGTCTATACTCCGTTTTCCCTCTCAAACGGTGACTGTCTAATCTATAGTTAATTATCCTATCTACCTGCATTAATTCTAAGTAAATGCCTCAGCTACCTAAGGACTAGAGCTTATCCGCTCAAAGTTCGTTACAATGTATAGTGCGCTTCATCACATCAAGACATTAATGTTTGGCGCAGTCATATATTACAATGGTTCAAAAGTTGGATGCTGGCGTTTTCCAGCTGTTCCTTTTCCCTTACGCGCTGGCTCGCTTGATGGGTTGTGGGATGCTCTCGTGGATGCTCCTGCATCATACTCCTCGGCTCAAAAGATTTCATGGGCTCCTGCTCATGAGCTCCTGGACATTCTGCCCATGTTTCAAAATTGTTGCCTTTGTCTCCCAGCTGGCATCCTCCCCTGGGTGGTTCTTCCACTTCACTAGGTACTCAAAATATTGTTTCCTCCTGGTCTTCTTGCCTGCCCTTTTGTCTAGTATGCGCTCCATCTCGGGCTTCTGTGCAACTGGTAACTGCCTCTGCCACTGGATCACCGGTTCCCCAGCTCCGGTGCTTGTTCCTTCTGTCCTGTAGGGGTACAAATCCGAAATATTGAAAATCGGAGATATCCCGATACCCTCTGGTAGCCCAAGCTCATATGCATTCTCGCCGAACTTCTTCAGAATTCTGCATGGCCCGATCTTCTTCATCTTGAGCTTGTTATACGTCCCCCGTGGGAACCTTTCTTTTCTCAAGTGTGCTAGAACCAAGTCTCCAACTGCAAACTGGAGTTGCCTCTTCCGTTGATCGGCTCGGCGTTTATATTCTTGGTTCGACCTTTGCAACCGCTGCTTCACCTCTGCGTGAAGTTCTCTCATTGCTTCCGCAAATTCTTCAGCGCTCGCGCTGCTTGTCCCAGCCTGTTCTGGCTCCCTGAGCTCAGACACTCCTCTTGGCTGTGTCCCGTACAAAATTTGAAATGGGCTCTTGCCTGTACTTCGATTCACTGAATCGTTGTATGCGAATTCTGCTTGCGGTAGGATCGGATCCCAGCTGCTGTGATGCTCCGTCACCAGGCTCCTCAACAGATCCCCTAAGCTTCTGTTCACCACTTCCATTTGCCCATCTGTTTGTGGATGGTACGCAGAACTGAAAGCTAAGTCTGTCCCCAGCTTTTTCCATAGCGTTCTCCAAAAATGACCTATGAATTTTGTGTCCCGATCTAAGACAATGCTCCTGGGCAATCCATGCAATCGCACGATCTCTTTGAAAAATAAATTGGCGATGTGGGTTGCATCGCTCGTCTTATGACACGGAATAAAATGTGCCATCTTCGAGAATCGGTCCACCACGACAAAAATGGAATCTACGCCTCTCTGCGTTCTCGGTAAACCCAACAAAAAATCCATACTGATTGCCTCCCACGGCCTCTCAGGAATGGGCAACGGCTGATATAATCCAGTACTCTATTTTCGGCCCTTCGCGTGTTGACAAATTCTGCACCTATCAACAAACCGCTTCACATCTGCACGCATACCCAGCCAGAAATATGATTCGCTCAGCTTGGCAAAAGTTTTGTCATGTCCAAAATGACCTGCTAATCCCCCACTGTGTTTTTCTTTCACCAAATTCTCCCTCATAGAGCAATCTTGAATACATAACTGATTGCCTTTGAACAACAATCCGTTCTGTATCAAAAAGTCTATCCACGGGCTCCTATCCCTGAGCACCGGATTCTCGGCTGCTTCGTATGCTTCGCTAAAATCAGAATCACTTGCATACATATCTTTTAAATTTTCAAAACCCAAGGTTTTGACTCTGAATTCTTGCAGCAACAAGCATTTTCGACTCAAGGCGTCAGCAACCTTGTTCGCAGTTCCCGAAATGTGCTTGATTACGAATGTGAAGTTTTTCATATACTCTACCCACTTCGCATGCTTCTGATTCAGCTTCTCCTGCTGACTCACGAATTGCAATGCATGATTGTCACTGTACAGCACAAACTCTTTGGGTATGAGATAATGCCTCCATTTTTTTAATGCCTGGATGATGGCATATAATTCTTTATCATAGGTGGAGTATTTCAACTTCGCATCATCTAACTTCTCGCTGTAATATGCCACAGGTCTGTCCTCCTGACCCAGCACTCCTCCGACAGCATACCCACTAGCGTCACACTTCACTTGGAAGGTCTTCTGAAAATATGGCAGCACTAGCACTGGTTGCTCGGTTATCTTCCGCTTCAATAGGGTGAAGCTCCTTTCGGCCTCGGCTGTCCACTGAAAATTTTTATGTCGCTTCTTCACAGTGTCCATCATCGCAGCACTAATTCCACTGAAGTTTCGAATGAACTTCCGGTAGAAACTTGCCAAACCGTGAAAGCTCCTTACCTCGAAAACATTTCTCGGCGATGGCCACTTCCTGATCACGTCCACCTTCTCAGGGTCCATTTTCAACTCATTTGCTGCTATTACAAAACCCAGATATATGAGTTCTGTCTGCATAAACGAGCATTTTTTTAAATTTATTAGCAGCTTCTCTTGCTGTAGTCTCCTCATCACTGTGGCCAAATGCCTCAAGTGTTCAGCCTTGGTCTTGCTGTAAATCAGTATATCATCCAGGTACACCACCACAAACTTGCCAATGAATTCCCGCAGGACTTCATTCATTAGCCTCATAAAAGTGCTGGGTGCATTTGTCAAGCCAAACGGCATGACTAGCCATTCATACAAACCCTCGTTTGTTTTGAACGTTGTTTTCCACTCATCTCCTTCCCTCATTCGGATCTGATGATATCCGCTCTTGAGATCAATTTTGGAGAAATAATTTGCCCCGCTTAGGCAATCCATCAAGTCGTCCATTCTTGGCAATGGAAATCGGTACCTGATAGTGATCTTGTTTATCACCCTGGAGTCGGTACAATCCTCCAGCCTCCATCCTTCTTCGGACTCAGTACTGTCAGAACAACACACGGACTAAGACTCTCCCTCACTAGTCCCTTATCTTGCAGCTCCTGAACCTGCCTCTTGACCTCCTCATTCTCCTGAGGTGTCAACCTGTATGCTGCCTTATTTGGTAGGCTTGCTCCAGGTATGAGGTCAATGTGATGACTCACACTTCTCACTGGTGGCAATGAACGCGGCAGTTCATCCACGATGATATCAGCAAACTCTCCCAGCAGTTGCTGAATCTCCTCAGGTAAGTCGTCCATTCTTGTGCCTGTCAAGAAAACCCGCGGCTTCCGGACAACAAGGAACTGTGGATCTTCATTCTTCTCCAACTCGGTGAGAAGCTCCTTCCCACTCATGAGAAGTATCGTGCTGCTAACTTCTGGTTTCACCTCTTTATCTTTCATCGGCAGCAACGTATGTGATTCTCCATCCTTCTCCAGGGTGTATGTGTTCATTCTCCCATCATGAACAACATGCCTATCATACGGCCATGGTCTTCCCAATAATACATGACAGACATCCATGGGAATGACATCACACAGAATCTCATCCCTATAATTACCCATTTTAAAATTTACCAAGCATTGTTTTGTAACACGTACCTGGTGTCCTTTCTGCAGCCATGTCACCCTGTATGGACTCGGGTGTTTGCGTGTTTTCAGATCCAATTTTTCCACCATCTCGGTCGAAACGAGATTGTCTGTGCTTCCACTGTCCACTATGACCTTGCACTTCCAGCCCTGGGTCTTGCAAGTCGTTCGGAACAGTCGACATCTCTGCGCTGAGCTGTCCACCTCTTTTTCAGGTTTTAGGAGGACCTTGTGCACTGTCAGCGATTTTCCACTTCCAGTGTCCTCATCCCCCACGTCCTGCCTCTGCGCCTCAGCGACGTGAGTATTTCCTCTGTCCACCTTCCTGTCTGGACAGTCCACGGCTTTGTGTTCGTCCTTTTCACACGTAAAACATGTGATAATTCCTCCTCTACCTCTTCCTCTGCCTCGGGTACGAGGAAATGCGTTGGCATCAACATATCCTCCCTGCTGATCCTCTTGCTGCCTCCTCGGCTCAAAATTTTGCTGTCTCCGTCCCGCTTGTGGCTGTCTCGGCAGTGAGGTACCACCTTGTTCAATTCTACCCTGGGGTCTCTTCCAATCCTCCTTGGGCTTCTGTGTTCTCTCCTGAACAACAGCTTTTCCTCGTGGATGGCTTCCGCCTCGCCCTCGTTGACCTTGCTTGCGGCTCAGCTTTTCTTCTGCTTTCAGAGCCATATGATACGCATCCTCAACTGTGCGTATGGTCAGCATGCTCAGCTCATCCTGAATTTCATATCTAATGCCATTCAGGTATCTGGCCACCTTTTCGTCATCACTCTCCCGATGACTAGCTCTAATATGGAGCCTGTAGAACTCCTCGGTGTACTCCTTCACCATCATCAACTTCTGTCTCAGGTTCTGCATTCGCCTGAACAGAGTGATCTGGTAGTCCCTTGGAATGAACTTCGCCTTCAATTTGGCGATCATCCGATCCCAGCTTTTGATCTTCTGCTTGCCTTTGGAACGTCTGTCTGCCTGCAGCTCGTCCCACCATAAGGCTGCGTGTCCCTTCAGCTTGGTGACCGCATGTCTTATTTTCTTATCCTCTTCGATATCCTCATAATCGAAGTAGGTATCCATCGCTCGGATCCAATCCAATAATTCCTCAGCATTTAGACTCCCCTCATAAGTCGGGATGTCCATCTTTGTCTTCGAGCTCATCCTGGAAATGGCTCGTATCAACCTCTCAGTTGAGGCATCTTCTACTGAGACTTCCTCTTCAGCATGTCCAGCTTCCTCCTCAATCTCAGGATCACTGAATTCCCCTGCGTCGGCTCCTCGCCTCTGAGTGGTATCCATATCTTCAAGTCTCGCTCTGAGATCTCGTATCTGACGTTCCATTTCAGCATTCCCTGCTGGATTCTCTAGCCACCTGCCTCTCCTCCTGGCATCCCTGTCTTCCCGATCAGGTGATTGCCTCTCTCTCCTGGGTGGCATTATGTCTGCTGCTCCCTGTTACCTGAACAAAGAGAACTCCCCAGCCTTGCTCTGATACCACTTGACGCAAGTCGTGTGTATCAGAGTATCTTCCTCTTCTTCTTTCGTCCGAAACACAGACAGTTTGAGGCTCTGATACCACTTGACGCCAACCTGCCCCCTCTGCGAGCACGGTCGCTCTACCAAGACCTTCTCTCCCTCTCGGCCCGAAGAGACCAAGCTCTTCCACTCCTCTCGGGAGTTCTACCCACAGTCTACTCGGTAATCTTCCCCGCACGTGCTATCGGGAGATCGGACTTCACGAGATCGCGAGACTCTCGGTGATGTCCCTGGGAGAGAAAACCCCGAAATCCCGATGGTCAAAAGTCAACCTCGGGGTATTTCCACTCGCACCGCGAGCCTTGACCTATCAATTCCCCGAGTGCCGAAACTCCGATGTCATGCGAGAGCGCCACGTGGACTCGACTATGTCTCCGGGGTTCCACTCTGCCACGTCCGCTTCGGGATTTCGCGTTTCGCGAATCCGCGACTCCAAGTCTCCTACTGCTGGGAACCCCGAATGCCGGAATCCTGATATTCTGGATTCGTGCCACCTGTCCTCGCTCGGATCGACGGTCCCGACTAAATCAGGGGATCGCACTTCACGATTCCAACGTGCATGGGATTATTGCACTCGCCGACCCCGATTCACCGATATGTGATGTCAAGGGCGTCTACTGTGTGCCTGCGGCTTAACCCCTCGCAGCTCCTTTCGCGATCAATGGTGCACTAGAGTTCGGGCTCTCCTCGATCGACTCCGGTCGTCGATTCTCCTCCTCAAGGGAATCCTTCGTTCGCCACCTTCGTCCTATGCAACTTGGGACAAAGGCTATCTCTCCTGGGCCTTCCCTCAACTCGAACTCTTTCAGAGTTTTCTCTATCACGCTTTCTTGTGGCCGGTCCTCGATCACTTCTGGAAGTGTTGAAGTCTTCCAGCCCTGGGCGCTCCATGCTCGCAACGGCTTCAGCCTTTCCTCTGCTCAGGCTTACTCCTAACCCCAAATCCGACCTGCACTCACCTGCACGGCTCAAATACCTCAAGTTCACTCTGGGGAAAAGAGAACCAAAAGTTCAATTACTTAGCCTCCTCGACGCACTCTATGCGGAGGTCCTTCACTGCACTCTATGCAGGAATCTCATTCTCGCAGGTTTCTAACCTGGTATGCAGAGAAACAATTGAAACTCATTCTCGCAGGTTTCTAACCTGGTATGCAATCACATAAGCAGCATATAGAAAATACGCATAAAAGGAAGCAAGTAAACAAAAGCACAACATCAACAACACAAAGGTGTCAAACACGTCCATGGCAATTGAATCACAGCTCTTCTATTAATTCAATGACTATACATGGAGGGTTTCTGCACACGCTTCTTCCTTGCTCTGCTCTCTGCTTGCTCTCTATCTCTCAATTAGGATTATACAATGAATACCAGGGAGGGTGTCTATACTCCGTTTTCCCTCTCAAACGGTGACTGTCTAATCTATAGTTAATTATCCTATCTACCTGCATTAATTCTAAGTAAATGCCTCAGCTACCTAAGGACTAGAGCTTATCCGCTCAAAGT
>ML802534.1:124322-157370 GCA_009831015.1 Picea engelmannii | reverse complement strand
GCATAACATGATCTACTCTCTTGTGGGAGTGAGCAGCAAGATCATCAAGGTAGGCTTCAACTATGTGTTTAATAGCATGAAAAGAGAAAGTCATGGCACATTGGAAGGTTTCTCCGGCGTTTTTAAGGCCGAAAGGAATTTTTTGGTATGAAAAAGTATACCAAGGACAAATAAATGTCATCTTGTGTTGGTCCTCAGGTTTGATTTGGATTTGGTTATATCCTAAAAATCAATCCATAAAAGAAAATACCTCACTTCTCGCACACTCATCGAGAATATGATCGATGAAAGGTGTGGGGAAGTTATATTTAGGACAAGCGTTCTTCAATTCACGAAAGTCCATACATACACATATGGTTCCTTTCTTTTTATTCATAGGAACCGGGTTGGATACCCATTCAGTCAATGGAATCAGGTAGATGAAGCCAACGTTAAGTAGCTTCTCCACCTCTGCTTTAATAGAAGGGGCCTTCCTAGGATTCATAGCTCTAAGATGTTGTTGAATAGGTTTATCATCCAGATAAGTTCTAATCTCATGTTCGACAATACGAGGGTCAATCCTTGGCATCTCTTCATATGACCAAGCAAATACATCTCAAAATTATTTGAAGAGTTCGATGCAGATCATAATTTCTTCTGGTGAAAAATCTGCACCTATATTTACATTTTCAACCTTGTCGGGGGTATATATATGGTAGGAGAAATACTCGCCATTTTTCCTTCAACATAAATGTCATGCATATTAAGTGGAACTATGGTGTGACAGACTATCTAACTCCAAGTAGACCGAAAGTCATCTTCCTTGATTCTTTCAAGACTTGGGAGAAAATAAGATCGATGAGGCATATCATCCCAAGGTCTATCGGAACCATTCATGGATTTGAGGATGGATTCATCCGAAGGCAAAGTCTCATATAGGAAATCATGTGAACAATACAACGAGGTGGCTCATACAGGCCTAAGAACAGGATCCTCCTCATCCATTGACAAGGTAAAAGGATCGGGATTGATGAAAGAGTCAAGAACAACTTCATACACAATCTTTGCTTTCGATAGTGGCATGGCCATGCCAACATGTGATTAACCTTCACATGATGAAGTCAAGGAAGGTAGGGTCCATGGATCACTAAAATAAGGAGTGCAGAAAGGTATGGACCTCCCTGTCGAAGAAGGCCTGCTAGACATGGAGTAAACGTGGTGATTTGGTGCCGAGAATTAGAAAGTACCCATAAGGGAAGAATACATTTCGACATCGATATTTTCATTTTTCAACTGAGAATTTTCGATCACAGGGATCGACGGTCTAATAGATGCATTAGGACTAGAGTACGCAATGGATAACTGGTCGATAGTCATGATCTTCCCTTGATGAGGAAAACAAAGCGTACAAAAGATGGATGATATGACAACAACCATAGCATAGGTCCAATTGCGACCTATAATAGGTTATAATCAAGAGGTGCATCAACTACCTCTACCTCCACCTCTACCATCTTCCCACCTAACTGGACCAGAAAAATAGGCAGAATACCGTGAGGGCGGAAGGAGTGACTGTCAAATGAAGTCAACAAGTTCGATGACTTGGAAAGGGTCGGAGAACCGAGAGATTTCCAACAGACTAGGGACATCACATAGGTGGTAGCACCTTCATCAACAACCACACGTTTGATGGTATACTTGGAATACTCCACATGGATTTGGAAATCCACATGGTAAGGTAAGTGAGGATTCATATCCATGACATTAAAAATGATAACTTTTGAGCCAATGGGTTCTATAGCTCCTAAAGTAGAGAGTAAGGCATTCCTCTGTGAAGGACACATCTGGAGTACCTCCAAAGCTGACATCACATAAGGGGTTTGGCCCAAATCCTCAACAATAGAGTAGTTCTAGGCAGCTCTAGAATTAGGATTGTGGGTAGAGTGCTTAAGTAATCCTTTCTAAATACTAGGCGGTGGCTCTAGTTTCTCAATCTATAAGTTTGTCTCTAGAGGAGGAGGGGGCTCTGGTTTCTCAATCTATAAGTTTGTCTCTAGAGGAGGAGGGGGAGCTTCTAGACCATAGTTAGCTTGCGAAGATCTATAATCTCTAGATCGAGTGGCTATATCGATTTTTGCATCGACCATATTGACACATATGCGGTCACCATCTTGAGATGTTGGGTTTTGACTCCCACCGGCCGCATTTCCGGCATTCGAAGAGCTCGAGGCTAAGTGTTGGTTATGTGGGAATGGATTCATCAGCACATTAGGTGGTAGATTCAAAAGCCTCACAACCTCCGCGAGTTTGTAGCATAAATGCGTAAGGTGGTTATCGGTACAAAGTTTACAAGGAAACCTAACCTTACGTTTCTCTTTCTTGACCTCTCCAATATTATCATTCAGTTTCCCATTATTATCTTTGTCCTTGGGTTTATTACCACTTTTCCCACCCTTACAATTATTTCAACCTTTCCTTTTGTTCCTGCCTAGTTTCTAGTCACCATTTGGGTTTTTTGACGATTGCACAGAATGTACACTTGCCTACTAAGTGGGGTTGGAAGACATATATGAAACTGGTCCTCCAACAGACTAGTTTAGAGACAAATTCTTCAAGTGGCTCGTCATCGAGTCTGCAGACTTTACATTGGTGGATCCTACAATTCCATCGACATGAGGTGTTTAGTTCTAATTGATGTCAATCATAGTTCAATTTAATGTCAACCCGGGAAGGTAAACTTAGAAGCGCTATATAGATCTAGAAAGATTCAACTACCTAAAGAAGGGTTTGATGTAGCAAGAGCCAATACTCGTTTACAAGCGATTGTACTTTGGTTCCTTCTCACTTAAACATCTCTGCAATTTAAACTAATGTACCTACTAAAAACAGAGTGCTTATGTTTGCCTGAGATTCTAATCCCATTACAAGGACTCAACTCACATAATCTCTCACATACTTTAAAATCTATTATCTAATTCCTAAGATTCGTTGGAAAATCCAATCCCCTTACAAGGACTCAACTCACAAAGTATCATTCAAATCAATCATACTTGAAATCAAAATCATTGAAAACATATTCCTAATCAAAATTCACAAGCTTACAACATCTAAATTAAAATAGGTATGCAAGTGAGGCCATCGGGGCCCTCCATAACTCCACAAGCACACCACTTCAAAGGAGACTCAAATGTGGAAGCAACAAAATCAAAGTATGATTCTGTATTTCAAAATGTCCATTACAAACCAGCTCTAAGATTACAACTCTCTCTAATTCTAAGATTACAAACTTTAGGATTACAAATGGAGGATATTGTACTCCTATTTATACAATGGGATGAGTAACAAACTCATAAATGTGATCCACTAATCTCTCTTTAGTTCCATACATCTCTCAACCATCTAGACACATAACCCTCTTTTGTCCTTGATCTTATCCATGAGATCCATGATATCCTCCATGATCTTCTCAATAATCTCTCCATGATCTCCTCAAATTCGAATTTGAACATAGAGTGCCACATAAAGGTGTCTTGGAAGCTTCCTTGGAACCTACACATGTCACAAAAACAATCCACTTTCCATATATGAAGTAAAATATTTTATTTTCTAATATTTAATCAAGAATTTCTCTTAAAATACTTAAAAATAAATAATATTTGGAAAATATAAATTAGACCCATTAATGGTGAACAATAGGGAAAATGAAGTGACATGGTGGTGAATAATGAGTGATATAATGGAAGCATAGGTGAAAAATGTATGGTAATGAGTGATATTTGTATGACGTTTTGAAGCCCAAACATGAGGTCTGAGTTTTTTCCTAGGGTCGTAACTTGAACGCGATGCTTCTGGAAGAAGGTGATATAACATCCCAGATTGAGCATATATCAAATATAACTATTGGGCTCTAAAGATAGCTTATTCCTCAGTGGTGAACCTAAAAGTAGCAACGTCCTTCGAGATAGGAGGGTGAAAAGACTTAAGGAACCATTCTAAAAGAAAGGCTAGGGGTATAGGAGTCTTAGTCAACCTTTTCCGTCAATGCCACTCCTGGATATGATCCAAGATATGAGTGGTGGTGTCCTGGCGTAAAGTCGACACAATTTCGAGGCCATCATCATAACGAATGGGTAACTAAAAGTGGTTAAGAAATACCATCACCAATTGATTAAATGACCCATATGTCCCCTTAGGTAGTTCAATATACCACTACACCACAACTCCAATGAGAGTGCATTGAAACAATCGTAATCTAATAGAATTGTCGTTAAGGGAATTCGATGAGCACCAAAGGTGAAAGGTAGTGACGTGATCACTAGGGTCCTCTCCATTCTTGCCTTCAAACTTTGGGATGTTCGAAGTAATCTTCGTGGGGACAGGGGGTCATGTTGGATCATGACTCATTGGGTCATTCATTAACTTAGACAAATATGGCAGATAAAGCATGGCCAAAAAAGGGAGACGGGGTTGCGACATCTGGCCCCAACCTCCCGCAAAATATTCTGCGTGCAGAACTCCAGCCCATCTAGGATTTTGGTAAGAACCATATCCATGTCCCGTATTATAAGGCTCTCCTTTGAGCTGATTCATATAAAGTGGGTTGGGCATCATTCCAGCATGAATGTTCTGTTGAGGATTATAAAGATTTCCCCCAGCCGAGTAGGATCCAGGTTGGGGGTTATGAAAATTTCCCCCAACCAGATTGGATCCGGGTTGGGGGTTGCCCAAAGGGTAAGACTGACCTCCTTCGAGTGGGAACCCAGAGGATTGAAGTGGATTCTTCATGCCAAAAGTATTAGTTTGAATCAACAATGAGGAGGTAGGGATATAGGATGGAACTTTTCCGCCAGGTTGGTTTCTCCATCCAACCATAAAAGGATTAGACCCGGGGTTGAGAGTAGGGACACTTCCTATATTAGGATTCATTTGAGGGATATGAGAACCACCAAATGTAAATGGAGTGTAAGGAGGTGTAGTGCCCCCAATTCCAATGCTAGCGTTAGGGCCAATAGTTGGGATGCCAGTCGAAAACTACAAAGTGAAGTTAGGAATACCATAAGAAAATGGAATAGAATCCATAGGTATGGATTGAACATTGTAACCCGACGAATGACCAAGACCCCCAAAAGGGTTTGAGGCAAGAGATGAATCAATAACTATAGGTCGAGCCATAGTACCAGTATGTGCCTCTGACACTGCAACTGTAGTGGTTGTAGGAGTCGAAGGGGTACCATTAACTATAGTGTGTATGGGAGTCAAGAACTCCTAATTTTCTGGAGAGTAGATTTAGTACTCATCCTTGTGGAACCATAATTATGAAAGGTGGATGTGTGTGTACCATGCCTAATAACTCTATGCCTTTTAGAAGGAAAGAACTCGAAATATGGTGGTAACTATAACAACTGACGGGACCGGTGGGGATGCTGGTCTGACTCCATGATGACTTATGACTCTACAAAATAAAAATATCCTAAGGCCAACTAGTATTCAAAGAGCATACCAAAATTCAAACGACCAATATGCATGCAAACAGGCTAAATTTGTTGAGTAGCCTCCCTCGCTAAAGAAGGTATGTCTCGTCCAAGAGGGACCTAAGACTCCCTGCTAAAGTTTGTAGGTAACATAATCAGTTATAGGGGCCCATGTGGGCTTAACAAATAGTCGATCAGATCCCCCCAGAGAGGAAATCTTCCATAAAATCTGTGTGTTTTCCAACCCCTATATGACCTAGGGTACAAGCAAAATAACCCCTGCAAGTAACCTATGAGATACCTAAGTCAAGAAACTAATAAACCACTGTATAACCGATGCACAAGCAAGGAGTCATAAGTCTAGATTACCATATGGGTAGGGTAGCAAAGCATGAAACGTTGAAATCACCACCTCTCACAAAGGTATGGGTACTATCAAGATCCCCAAATATGAATAAATCCACAGAAATAACTCTTACACTAGGCGAGTATCCAGGGGTTATCCCTTCAACTAACTTCACACGACCTCCTGATTAACTTTGGTGTGAGCGGAGCCTCCCGATCTTACGAATTATATAATGGACTTCTCAACTCCTTGTCTCAGACACATATGTTGATTTAATTTCCTTGGAGAAGTTTACTCACAAAATCCTATTCCAAGGCACTAAATCCTAGAATAGTTTGTGCACCCTAAAAAATAAAATCGTGACTAATCAATTTTAGTTTAAAGCATAAATTTTATTGGCTGCGATTACTCAAAAGGGTATGGAAGTGAAACTCGTGATATTATGACTCTGCAAGAAAACAAATATAATGCAAAGTCTAATTTTAATTTTTCAATGAATGATATGCGTATAAAAATAGTGCAATATTCAATTTCAACTCTACAATTCAGAAGTAAAATGCAATCTTTCACTAAATGCACTAAGCTAATGATAAATATTCAGAAGACAAAAATTCCAAGCAATGTAAAATGCCTTTTTTTTTGTATTTTCAATATACTAAAAAGAAAATGCATGGACTGATAAACCACCTAATATATAAATTCTATTGTGTATAAACATAATATCTTAAGCAGAATACCAAGCAACCAAGCAAACAACCTAGAGTTCAAGGACAAATAAAAAATGAAAAACAAATAGAAAGACTTTGCCCAAAAAATCAACTCCAAACAGGCTTCCTGTCAACTCAAAGAAGCTTAACAGGCACTACAGAGACCTAAGAAGGCTCAACAACTATCAAATCCCACCCAACAATCACAAAACCAAGCAAACAGGCAAGGAAAAGTGGTATACATGGTTGTTCAGGAAAACAATGCGTATATACATAGCTTGCAGCGAGACATCACACATGTATACATGATTATCAAGGAAAAAGGTGCGTACAAGCTTGAAAACAAGGCCAGGAAAGGGAAAAAGGATGAAAACTCAGACCCAGAGTGAACAAAATCTATTGAGCAGTGATATGACAAGAAACACAATGGAAAAATATAAATACAAGGAGAAAAAGTACTTCAACCCTTAGAAAGAAGATCTCTCCCCAGTGCAGTCGCCAATTCTATTGCGAGGTAAAAACTCTCTATGGCCAAGGTAAACCACAACAGACAGGTATGACTACAAAAATATACTCAATTCCAACATATGCTATATAAACCAATGTGAAAGCGAGATAATAAAGAAGCCTATCTCGTTCCAACATTTGCAGATGTCTACTATTGAGCACTTCGACCCAAAGATTTATACCTACGACAAGTTCTCAACAAATAAGTAGAGAAATCATATAGTGATAATATAAAAGGTTAGCACATTAGACAGCATAATCCATCAATAAACATTACAAACATGCCCATGGATAATAATCATATATTTGCATGATACCAATAGGATGAGAATGGAGTATTTCTATTAATAAATGATCAACATAAGTGATAACATTACAGACTTCCATGTTGACACGGTTCAGAACCAAGAAACCAAGTTCCTTCCAACTAGGTCTCCACCACTTCAATCCTCCACCAAAGGAAATCTCATAGAAAAGAGACAATGAGGTTCTCTCAACAATAGGGAAAGATATTGGGGGATGAACACTGTGTTCAGACTTGAGGGACAAAGGGATGCAGACTCAATATGAAGTAATTTCTCTAGTGTAACTTTTCTCTCAAATTTGAATGCTTTCTCTTTTTTTTCATAGCTTGGAATTGTGCTCTTATAGCCTTCAAAATGAAATTGAAGGGCTGATTCGGAACATTTCCAGTATATGGAAGGTCAAGGATCAGAGATCTCCTGTCGTGACATGGAAACCCGACTTCATTTTTATATTTTCTGGCACAAATCTCGATGTACGTGGGGTGTACTAGAGAATCCTACATATACGAATGTTGTATAGTAGATAGGGCGTGTATATGTTGAAAAATATGTATTTTTATCTCTGGATTCATAAAAAAGGGATGACAAGTTTGCATAGGGAAATGGAAAAAATCCCCTTGTGCAAGATAACAATGGTAAGGCAAATCTTGCTATAACAACTCTTTTTTTAGTGGTGCTAACATGTCATAGCCATTGATGACTATCCTCATGGAGGGATCAAATACAAAGGGTACCTTGACATTCTATTGACACCAGGTTCTGCCTACGGTGATATTGGTAAGATATGATTTTTATATATTTCATTTTTTTGTGTTTTTAAATTTGATAAAGGAAAAATAAAAAACACAAATATTTTTGCATGGTATCAAGTATTAACAATCTCTTTGTTACACAGACGTAGGTCCATGATGGCTAGAGGGATTCCCATGACATCAACGAAGGGGCCAAGGAGATGAGCTAGTAGGTAGGGACACAGAGAGAGTGCTACAAAATGTTTTGGGGAACTTGTCTCGATTGGCACACAAGATTCCTATGGTTCAAGTGGAGGATATACCTGAGGCGATGCAGTGGTAGGTGGTCGGTGTACCCTGTGCATGGGTGTGACTCTTCCAGAATATTGCAAACAATGTACAATGTGTTATCATGATACACATATGGAACCATAGGCATAGATTCCATGGTCATGTTATGTACCGACCATATCTTTATTTTGAGGGTATGAGCCCTATTTTGTAGTATGACACCATATTTTTTGGACTTGGAAGGATGAAATATAAAAAAAAATGGTCTTCAGTTTTACTTATGTATGTTACAATGTGTAAATGTATGAATGTGTTTTCTTTTCTCAGTTATGTGACAAATGCCAATCTAAAATGTAATTATCATATGCATCAGATAGATGATTATAACTTCTAGGGATGTGATTATAAGTAAGAAAATCAAAGTATCATTCAAAAACTCGTACTCGTAGGAATCGTCGAACTAAAGTAGGATCTCTCACATGCTAACTTTCGTTCAACTGACATACGACTAACTGGGAGTCCAGGAAAACTTATAAAGATCGAACACTATGTGAAATGGCATTGCGTAATAGCTCTATAATGGTGCTATAATCATCCACATTATTCATTGATGGCTCCAGACAAAGGCCACCTGAAGACACCAGTTGGCCCTCAAGTGAGGAAATGAACCAAGCAATGGAAGCGATGTTCCACATATGGTGACTAGCAGCGTCTACGAATCCTAAGAAAATGAAGATTTTGTTGACATCTTCCAACCAATGGAAAACTTGATAAGAAATTTGACGACACAAAGGAAAAGATAAATAAGTATATACACTAAGATGCACTAGTATACAAAGGATTTTGAGGGCTCAAGCATAATACCTTTTAAGGTAGATCCCATTTATGGGCTCATCCAATATATTCCCTTCATAATCATCTAATTTGTATGATCCTTTCTCTAAGACATGTCACATGATATAAGGACTATTCCACATGGGGTTGAAATTACCTGTCCCCAACAATTCTTTGGTTTGGTCATAAAGAATAACCAAGTCACCCTCAATGGACTGTCGGGGACATATAGACTTATCGTATTGAACCTTAACACGTCATTTATTTGCTTCAATAGACATAAAGGCATATCAAAACTTCTCATAGAGGTGGTCTAGGTGCATGAGGCATTCTTCAATATCATATGTGTCAGGTAGGAGCTCAATTTCCATCTTAAGGGAAGGGATTTCGCATTCAATCGGAAGAATTGACTCCATGCTATGTACCAATTGAAAAGGAGAGAAACTAGCGAAAGTCTTTACTATGGTTCAACATGCCCAAAGTGTACATTAAAATATCAGATTCCATTCATATTTATTATGTATGACATGTTTTTGCAAAATGGTCTTGAGAGAATTATTCATCGGCTCTACTTGTGCATTTTCCTGGGGATAGTAAGGGGAAGAATGAATGTGCTTAAACCCAATTTTTTATGCTAACTCTTTCATCATTTCATTATCAAAGTGTCTTTCATGATCAATGAAAATATCTTTTAGGATTCTGAACTGGGCTATAATTTGGTTGCAACCTAAGAATGTTGGGCTATAAGAATGTTGCAACCTTACCATCAGATTTAACGATAGGCATGGCCTCTTCCAATATAGTAAAATAATCCACGACCACAATAATATGTTGGCACCCCCCAACTGGGTTGGGTTGTATTCCATAAAATTCACTCCCCACTTGATGAAGGGGCTAGGTGCAAGCACATTTTTTGAGTGGACACCTGGAAAGGGTGACACTTCTTGATCGCTTCAATGCAATCTTTAAAAAATGATGACAAAAAATAACCGGCTCGCTTTTTTTTTTGTTGCAAGCCTCGATAAATGACCACCATATGCCCCACTATGATAGTCATTTAGAACCTTCATATTTCTCATGAGTCAAGAAAGGACGTAATAATTATCCACCCCTCGACGATATAAAGTGTCACCAATAATAAGGTAGTTCTTATCCTGATAATGTATACATCATCGATTGTCTCTCAACATATGTCAGGGTAGCTTCAAGGTTTGAAGATATATCAAAATGTCTCCATACCAGGGTTCCGAAGATGACATAAGAAAAATATGTTCATCCATGAACAAATCACCATGAAATATCTCCTCACCTATTCGAGGGAATTTTGACATCAATTCGACAAAAACTAGCGATTTATTCAATTTCGAAGAAGCAAAATCGTGATCAAATTCTTGAAAAATAACAATCCAGTTATTGTATTTCCCCCTATGATACTCCTGGTAAGGATGTATTGAAATGGATTGATATCTGCAACCATGGTAGTTTTTCAAATTAAGATATAATGTCATAATATTTGAACCACATGTACGATGACCAAGGCCAACTTCTATATGTGAGAGTATTTAAGTTTAGGACCAACTAGGTTTCGACTGCAATAGTAGACAATATGCTCATGGAGCTCATTTTCCTCCTAATGTAGTGCCATACCAACCATCCCTTCATACGTAATGATATAAATCAAATAGTCTCTACTCTATTTTAGAGGCTTCAACAAAGGCACCGATACCAAAACTTTGTTAAGAGCATCGAAGGATTCCTGGGATTGATCATCTATATAAATGGAGTGTCCTTCAAAAGATGCATGAAACATTTAGTTAAATTTTCATAGTTCACAATGAAACGATGGAACAAGTTAGCCTTCCCTTGTAAACCTTGAATTTGTCAAATGTTTTGTGTGGCAGGTAGTCGAAGTATTGCCTCAACCTTCATAGGATCCACCATGATCCCATTCTCAAACACTATGAATCTTAAAAGATGACCAAAACTAATGCAAAATATGCACTTGTGAGGGTTCAACCGAATGGGATAATAACAACATCTCTCAAATACTAATCAAAGGTGAGTGGAGTGATCTACTTCCTTGTGAGAGTGAGCAACGAGATCATCTAAATAAGCTAGGGTGATATGCTTAAGATTGTGAAATGAAAAGGTCATGGCACGCTGGAAGGTCGCTCCGACATTTTTAAAACCAAGAGGCATTTTTCGGTATGAAAAGATACCCCAAGGACAAATAAACACCATCTTGTGTTGATACTTGGGTTTGATTTGAATTTGATTATACCTTGAAAATCCATCCATAAAGGAAAAGACTTCACTTCCCGCACACTTGTCAAGAATCTGGTCAATGAAAGGAGTAGGGCAGTTATCTTTAGGACATGCCTTATTTAGGTCTCTAAAATCCATACACATGTAGATGGTCCCTTGATTTTTTATTTATGGGAATAGGATTAGAAACCCATTCGGTCAAGGGAACTGGGTAGATGAAACCAACATGAAGTAACTTCTCTACTTATGTCATAATAGCAGGGGCCTTCCTAGTATTAACAACTCTAAGATATTTCCTAACAGGTTTATCATTCAGATAGGTTTTAATCTCATGCTCAACAATGATGGGGTTGATCCATGGAATCTCTTCATATGACCAAGAGAATACATCTTGGAATTCTTTGAATAGATCGGTGTGGATCTGAATTTCTTCAGGCGAACAATCCACACTGATATATACATTCTCGATTTTACTAGGGGTACGAGAGATGTCGATCATGATGCTAGGATAAATATTCTCTATGTTTCCTTTGACATAAATACCATGCATATATAATGGAACCACGATGTGACCGACCATCTCACTCAAGGTAGATCTAAATTCATCCTTTTCTATCTTAACAAGCTCCAAGAGAAAATAGGATCGATGATGCATATTGTCCCAAGGCCTATCAGGACCAGACATGGAATTTAAGATGGATTTGTTTGAAGGTAAAGTATAATCGAGGAAATAATGTGAACAAGATGATTGGGTTACCCATATGGGATTTGAAACACTATCCACCTCATCCATCAATGAGGAGGAAGGATCTCGGTCAACAATAACATCTAGAATAGACTGATATGCAACTTTTGTTGTTGACAATGGAATTTCCATCCCAATGTGTGACTGACCTTCATACGACTTAGTCAAGGAAGGTAGGGTCCAAGGGTCATTGAAATATGAAGTATGAAAAGGAACATACCCCATCGATGATGAAGAATCACTGGAAATGGAATGAATATGGTGAATTGGAGCCATGAAATCAAATCTACCCGTCAAGGAGGAATACATATCGACACCAACATTTTTAGTTTCTTGCTGAGAATTATCAATAACAGGGACTGATGGTGCAACTGATGCACTAGGACTAGCATGCACAAAGGACAATTGATCAATCATCACCATCTTCCCTTCGTGAGGAAAACATAAAGTGCAAAAAAAAATGGCATGACGTCTATCATGGCATAAGTCCAATTACACCCTAGTAATAAATTTTAGTCGAGAGGTGCATCAACCACCTCGATGTCGACCTCCATAGTATTTCCACCTAATTGGACCAGAAAAATGGGAAGAATCCTATGGGGTCGAAATGAACACCTATCAAATGCATTCAACATAGTCATAGATTGAGACAGGGTCAGAGAGTTAACAACTATCCAACAGGTTAGGGACATCACACATGTCACAACACCTTCATCAATTACATTAATTTTGATGGTAATTTTTGTGTACTCCACAGGGATTTGAAAGTCCATGTGCTAATGTAAGCAAGGCTTAACATCCATGACATCAAACTTGATAAACTTTGAGCCACACAGGTCTAGAGCTCCTAATGTAGATAACAAGGAATTCCTCTATGAAGAACATGTCTAGAGCACCTCCAAAGCTGACATCTCACATTGGGTTTGCCCCAAATATTTGACAATCAAATATTTTTGGGTGGCTCTGGGATTAGGATTGTGGAGAGAATTCTTTAGTACTCCTTTTGGAATATGAGGCAAAGGTTCCAGATTTTGGATCTGCAAGGGTGTTTCTAGAGGAGGAGGAGGAGACTTTGGACCTATAATTGTTAAGCCCTAATATTGGTTCATTACCCCTTAATTGGGGCATATTACATTAGTAATGTTATTTTATTTATGTTGGCTTTATTCCATTAGTTGTAATTATACCTCCTAGTCTCCTATATATACCAAGGAGACATTTTCATTTGGAATCATCTTATACTTGAACATTTATGTGGGGTAAAAGGAGGTTTCCCCCTCAAAGAGGATTATTATCTGAAATTATCTCTTTTTCAAGGAGTTGAGTACTTATTCTGAGGTTTTTCTATGCTATATTGATATTTGGTTCTTAACATATGGTATTAGAGCTCAAGGTCTTGGGGTTTCACTGCTACATCTGAGACACCTTGGAATTTTCGCTATAACTCTTTTTATACAACGTTTTAGAATAAACATCTTGGAGGATATTTATTAGATGGATCAAGGTACATTGGTTTAAAATTTCATCTCCTGAGGCTTTATACTTTCGGAGATACACCTTGTACAATATATGGTTATGGAATCATCCTTAACTGAGTCATTGTGGAATTTTTTCCATCAAAATTCTTATGTAAAGTTTCAGACCCTGAACTCTAGAGGATATTCACATAAATTAGTAAATTATATGTGGTAAAAATTTCAGCTTCTGGGTCATCTTACATTTGTAGATATACCCTGTGGAAGATAGGGTATCTGACTAGTCCTATTGACTAGTCTCAAGAAGGTGTTCTAGGTAAAACAATCATAATTTTTTCATAGATTATCCAAACTAAGTGAGATTGGTTTCATTGGATAATGGAGAGTCTGTAGTATTTCTGGTACGAGTTTCAGAATTTTATATCAATTATTTTGTGTAGGGAATGCTATACAAGTGAGATCTTCAAGAAAGGCCAAACATCAACAAGTTGTGGGGAAGTTACCATAAATTCCACTTGGCACATCCAATTTTGATCAGACCTGTGGAATTGCAAAGAAGAAATATCAGAGAACTACATAAAAGAAATTTTCATACCCATAAGGAATGAAACTTGGGAGATACAATAGAATAAAGATTGTCTAGCAGAACCACCTCAAAATCAAGGTTCAAAAGCGATACTTGGCCAACGTGCCACCCAAAAAGGGAACTTCTACACCAAATAAGACTCTAGACAATCCTACTTGGACTCTTGATGAAGGTGAAGAAATTCATAGGGACATAAATGATTTACAAAAGAATATAGTAACAAAAGATGAACTACAAGAGATGGAAGCTAAGTTGGAGGCAATAAATACTAAGATGGATGGTTTAAAAGAGGAGATCATGGAAGTATTGAAAAATTTCGTAACAAAGAAGACACCTAAAAGTGAAAATGCATCCCATGAAATTCATGATGAGGACACAAGGAAGGTGAATCAAGAATGGAGAAACTCCAACTTTGGGTTGAACTCCAACCACGTTCCTAAGATTGATATGAGGAAGTTTGATGGCAAGGAACCAATCACATGGATACTTCAGATGGAGCAATTCTTTGATCTACATAATGTGCCACATACACACAAGGTACAAATTGCTTCTTTATATTTAGAACCCAATCAATTTGTATGGTATCGATGAATTTTTTCTCACAAATCACTCGTCACTTGGACAATTTTCCTGGAAGAAATGATAGCACACTATGAGGATACAAGGAACAATACCTTCTTTAGCCAATTGATAAATCTCAAGCAAAAGGGTTCAATTACCGAGCACATTGAGAACTTACAAAGATTGAATATAAAGGTAACAGATATTCCAGATGAGCACTTGATTGATGTATTCATATGAACTTTAAAGGATAACATTCAACATGAGGTTTGCCTTTGGGAACCCAAATCATTGGAAAATGCATTTAAGGTGGAAAGAAATGTTTAAAGTAAAAATATGGCTATGTCTACTAGAAGGACCAATCCTAACATCTATAGAGAGAACAATGTTCCTTATTCTAAAACACCTCAACCTATAAGGTTGACACCTCAACAATTGGAGGAAAGAAAAGAAAAGGGTTTATTCGTTAATTGTGACAGCAAGTACAGTAAGGGACAAAAGTGTTGTGAGAAGAAATTATTCTACATAGATTGTGAAGAGGAAGAATAAGAAGAACAAGAACCATCTCAAGATGAAAACGTAGAAGCAATTTCATCTGAAGAGTTGACTCCCATAATATCGTGTAATGCATTGGCTGGAATTAGCACTCCTTAAACCCTCAAGATCGAAGGATACATCAAAAAGAAAAATGTAATAGTCCTAATTGATTCTGGCAGTACTCATAATTTCATTCACTATAAATTAGCCAAAGATCTCAATTGCTTTGTATATCCAGTGCCAGAGTTTCAAGTAATGATTTCAAATGGAGGAACTATCAATTTCTTAGGAAAATGTAATAAGATCAATCTTACTATGGGGGAATATGTAATGAATAGTCCAATGATTTCTATACCCATGGGTGGTGCGGATGTTGTACTAGGAATCCAATGGTTACAATTATTAGGAACAGTGGCTTTTAATTTTCAAGAACTTTTCATGAATTTCTCATTGGAGAGAAATGAAATTGAGTTAAGAGTTATCACAAGGAAACCCGGTAAGGTGATAAGCTCTAATGGCATGACAAAATTATTGAAAAAGGGGCATCAAGGTGTTATTGCACAACTATTCTCACTAGATGTTCAAACATCTAAGCCATCTATTCCTCAAGATCTCCAAGGGATCATTGATAACCATTACAAAGTATTTGAAGATATTCCCAAAGGTCTTCCACCCACTCGAAATCATGATCATGAAATTCACCTAATTCCTGGGAGTTTTCCTCCTAACATCAGGGCATACAGATACCCTTATGCCCAGAAGAGTGAAATGGAGCACATGGTTGAAGAAATGTTAGATGTTGGCATTATTAGACCTAGCCAAAGTTCTTACTCTACACTAGTGGTAATGGTATTCAAGAAATATAGCTCATGGCGTATGTGTCCAAATTATAGAGAGTTCAACAAGATCACTATTAAAGATAAGTTTCCCATTTCCATCATTGATAAATTGTTAGATGAACTACATGGAGCAATCTATTTCACAAAATTGGATCTTCGTTCAGGGTATCATCAGATTAGAATGAAGGAAGAAGTTATCCCAAAAAAAACATTCCAAACTCATGAAGGCCATTATGAATTTTTGGTCATGCCTTTTGGCCTTACAAATGCACTTTCCACATTCCAAGGGTTGATGAATTCCATTTTCAAGCCCTTCCTTTGAAAATTTGTGTTAGTATTTTTTGATGATATACTAATCTATAGAAAGTCTTGGGAGGATCATGTGTGACATGTTGACAAGGTGCTACAACTACTAAAGGAGCAACAACTATATGCCAAACCATCCAAATGTTTTTTTGGAGTGAAGGAGGCAGAGTATTTGGGTCATATTGTATCTCATGAAGGTGTCAAGGTAGACCCTAACAAGATTAAGGCCATGATGGATTGGTCGATTCCCCAAACATTGAAGAATCTTAGAGGATTTTTGGGTTTGACAGGTTACTACCACAATTTTGTTCAACACTATGAAAGAATAGCAACACCTTTAATGACACTAACTAAGAAGGTTGCATTTTCTTGGACTCTAGAAGCAACTAAAGATTTTGAACAACTTAAAGAGGTGATGTGCAAATCTTCTTCCTTGACCTCTCTAGACTTCACAAAAACCTTTATTGTGGAATGCGATGCCTTGGGAAATGTAATTGGTGTTGTTCTAATGCAAGAAGGAAATCCCCTGGCTTTTGAAAGTCGGCCACTCAAGGGAAAGGACTTACACAAACCCATTTATGATAATGAAATGATGGAAATATTGCATGCATTGAAGAAATGGCATCCTTACCTAATAGGTAGGTACTTCAAGGTCAAAACAGATCATGATAGTCTTAAATACTTCTTGGAACAAAGACTATCTTCAGAAGAAAAACAAAAATGGGTAACCAAGATATGGGGTTATGATTTTGAAATCATCTATAAAAAAGGGAAGCAAAATGTTGTGGCAGATGCACTCTCAAGAAAGGATGAATATGGTGAGGCCTTTCTTTGTTCTATCTTGATCATCCAACCCAATTGGATAATAGAAGCAAGGGATGAATGGAATAATGACGGAAAAGTGTGGACTCTCATTCAAAGGTTGCAGCAGGATTCCATTGCATTGGATACATTTAGATGGAAAAATGATTCACTATGGTACAAAGATCACTTATATTTGAGTAACAACTCCCAGCTCAAACAAAAGTTACGATTAGAATTGCACACCTCTCTAGTAGGAGGGCACTTAGGATTTTTGAAAACCCACCATATAGTCAAGAAGGATTTTTTTTGGGATGACCTTAAAACTGATGTTCAAAGGTTTGTGGAAGAATGTTTGGTTTTCCAACAAAATAAGGTGGAAACAATTAAGACCCCAAGTCTTTTACAACCATTAGCCATCCTAAGTCAGCATTGGGAGGAGGTTTTCATGGATTTCATCATAGGGTTACCAAAGTCTAAAGGAAAGAGTGTCATAATGGTGATTGTTGATATACTGACCAAGTACGCAAACTTTTGTGCACTCTCTCATCCCTTCAAAGCTAGTACAGTTGCCACCGCACTCATGGAGACAGTTCAAAAGATACATGGCAGCCCAAAGATATTGTAAGTGACAGAGATCCCATCTTCACTGGAAATTTTTGGACATAATTATTTTCTTGTTTGCATACTCAATTGGCTCATAGCTCATCCTATCATCCTCAATTTGATGGACAAACCGAGATAGTGAACAAATGTTTGGAAGGCTACATTCGTTGCTTTGTATCTAATAAACAAACACAATGGTTCAAATGGTTACCCTTGGCAGAATGGTGGTATAACACTTCCTTTCATACTGCAAAAAAAAATGACACCATTTATGGCACTCTATGGATACCAACCTCCTTCCATCACTTCTTCTCTAAAATAAAAATCTAAGGTTCAAGGAGTGGAAGATCACATTGAGAATCAAAAACAAGTTCTCCAAATATTAAAGGACAACCTAACCATGGCACAAAATCACATGAAACAACAAGCAGATCAACATTGTAGTGAAAAAAGTTTTGAAGTAGGGGATTGGGTGTTTTTAAGACTACAACCATACAAACAGATGTCCCTCAAGAAAGCCAAGAAGGATAATAAATTATCACCAAAGTACTATGGCTCTTATAAGGTGATGCAAAAGATTGGTACTATGGAATACAAATTGGAGTTGTCTGCATCTTCACGACTACACCCAGTTTTCCATTTTTCATGCTTAAAGAAGGTTATAGGCGACAAGATCCCAGTTCAAACTATATTTCCAGAACTTGACAAGGATGGAAAAATCATATTGGAGCCTGAAGCCATCACTGACACAAGAATTCACCAACTGAGGAATAGATCCATTTTAGAGTATCTCATTAAATCGACGAAACTACCGTCTAAAGATTCCACTTGGGAAGATGAGTCTTTTATACAGAAGCATCTAGAGTGAATCAAGCATTGTGGACAACACTTGTCTCAAGGGGAGGGGCATGTTAAGCCCTAATATTGGCTCATTACCCCTTAATTGTGGCATATTACATGAGGAATGTTATTTTATTTATGTCGGCTTTATTCCATTAGTTGTAATTATACCTCCTAGTCTCCTATATATACCAAGGAGACATTTTCATTTTGAATCATCTTGTACTTGAACATTTATGTGGGGTAAAAGGAGGTTTCCCCCTCGAAGAGGCTTATTATCTTAAATTATCTCTTTTTCAAGGCGTTGAGTACTTATTCTGAGGTTTTCCTATGCTATACTAATATTTGGTTCTTAACAATAATGGTCTATGAATAACTGTAATAATGAGGTCGAGTGGGTACATAATTCTGAGACTTAACCATATTGACACATAGATGGAAACCTTCATGTGTTGAGGGGTATTGGCTCCCACTCGACACATTTTTGGTATTGAAGGTCCCTGATGCCATATGTTGATTATGTGGAAATGGGGTTGTCAACACAACGGGTGACTATGATAAGAGCCTCGAGGCTTCCTCGATTTTGAGGCATAAGTGTGTAACGTGATCATTTTTACAAAGTTTACAGGGAAGTTTCACCTTCCGCTTCTCTTTCTTGGACTCACCAGCATTATTATTTGATTTGTCATTATTAGTGTCGTCCTTGGATTTATTATTATTTTTCCTACCCTTACAATTATTACCTCACCCTTTCTTCTTAGTTCCTCCTAGTTTTTGGTTATCATTCAGGTTAGATGACGACTGTACATAATGCATGCCCATCGACTGGGTGGTGGTGGAGGATGAAGACAAATCTTGTCCTGCTATAGGATGGCTTAGAGACAAATATTTCAACTGGTTCGTCACCAAGTCTGTATTCTTAGGATTTGAAGAGCCTATGATGCATCGACATGAAGCCCAGGATTTTGTCTTGGATCGTAGTTTGACTGTGATGCGTTGGGGAGAATTACGTAAAGTATCCTAGATTGTTCATATATGAGGTCCAATTGCTAGGATTTGAATATGGATTCTTCCTCATATGTTACTCCATATGTAGAGACATCCTTCGAAATATAAGGAAACAAAGAGTTAAGGAACCATTCCAACATAAAATCTAGAGGAATGTAGGATTTAATAAACCTATTCCATTTGCGCCATTCTTGGATATGATCAGAGATATGTGTATCTTTATCTTGGTGAAAGGTCAAAAAAATTTCTATGTCGACATCATAAAGAACCGATAATTGGAAGTGATTGAGAAAAACAAATACTATTTGATTGAAAGATCCATATGTTCCCATCGGTATCTCAATGTACCATTTCGCGACAACCCCTATGAGAGTGCATTGAAATAGCCTCAAACGAATATAATCGTCATTTGGGGAGTTATATGAGAACCATAGATGAAAAGAAGTCACATGATCATTCGGGTCCTCACTATTATTTCCCTTGAATTTTGGAATGTTCGAAGGAATCTTGGTGGGGATGGCGGGCCAGGAAGGATCGTTATGCATAGGGTCATTCATTAATTTTGAAAAATATGGAAGATTAAGAATGGCTAGAAAAGGGAGCCGAGGGTGTTGTGTCTGATCCCATGCTCCCAAGAAATATTGGGCCTGAGGGATTGCAAACCATCTTGGGTTCTTGTATATACCATGGCCCTATATGGTAGGATATTATCCTCCTCCAAACTGATTCATGAAAGGTTGTAAGGGAACCATACCTGCAGAAGCGACATGATAAGGATTATATACATTGCCCCCAGACGAAGGAACTATGTGCTAGGGCTTTCCCATACTATGAAACCGACTCCTTCCAGATGAAACACTAGAGGACAGAGGGGGATTCACTATAGTAAAATCATTCATCATAATTAGTGTGGAGGAAGAGGGAATGAAGGATGAAATATATGAAGTAAATTGACCGCCCATTTGAGCACTCCATCCTAGAGAACTAAAGCTAGGATTAGGCCTGGAGGAAGGAGAATTCCAACCTCCAACTATAGGATTCGCATGGGGAGTATGAACTCCACCAAACGAAAAGGAACATAAGGAGGCATCATGCCCCAAAACCAAAACTAGGATACACATTAGTCATTGAAATGGAGGATGAGAGTTGCGATGCCATGTTGGCCATACCAAAATAAAAGGGATTAGAGGCCAAAGGTATTGACTGAGAATCATGACTCGACATATCGAAACGAGATCTAAAAGGGTCTGTTCCCCTGGGTTGAGTAGAGATCATGGATTGGGTAGCACTAAATGAGGGAACCTCCAACACCCACATCATCAAGGATGAAGGAGTCGAGGGGATGCTACTAATCACAGAAGAGAAGGGATTCAAAGGACTTCCCAAGATGTTCATGTCTGACTTAATACTCATAGTTGGATGATCATAATTTTGGGAGGTGGAGATATATGTACCACACTTATTAACTCTACGCCTTTTAGAAGGCAGCTTCGATAAAGGATCTAGACACAGTGGTAATTTCAACAAACGAAGAGACCGACGAGGAGGCTGGTATTCCTCCACGATGAATTATAACTTGAGATATAATACAAAATACTAAGGCCAACTAATAATTAGAGAGAACACCAAAATAAATAAATAAATGTTGTTGGAACAAGGGCAGACCCAGGGTTCAGCTCCAAGAGCACACCAACAAGCCCTAACTACTGGCCCTTTCGGCAACACCTTCAAAGCAGATGCAGTCTCACCCAAAGTAGCTATGAGGGGGTTGCATGATAGAGATGTCTACAACCAGGGGAATACCAAATGGATCTAATACAAAACAATACAATAGGCATAAATCACTATCAACTTAGATCTACTCCACACAACTACAGATCTCATCTAACACAACAATGAAATTAACAATATAACAATGACAAAGATCCAAGCATCAATAACACATATGATACCAGGGATATGTGGTTCACCCTCTCTCTAGGGCTACGTCCACAGAACTATGATTATGATATATTAAGGTAAAGCATACAATTCTTGTTTTCACTCTCAATAGTAGATCTTCTTTATTCTCTCTCTTTATCTCCCCTTCTTGCGCACCTAGCTGCAGGACTTGATCTTCACACCTAGCTGAAGATCTTACAATATCAAAAGGCTCTCACACTTAGTACTTCTCTCTCACAATACAATAATCTCTCATATCAACAATAAAACTAGATCAAAAACAATATCGTACCAACTCGACCCAGGTCCTTTAGACCTTTATTTATACATTACAATAGCTCACCGACAACCAAACCTAGGTGTCAAAACCCTAGATGCCAAAACCCTAGGTGTCTAAAACCCTGGGTCAACTTGACCCATGTTTTTCGGGTTTCGCCAACCTGTCTTTCCTTTCTTCTCGCGTGATGCTCCAAAGCATCTAACGATGGATTTTTCCACTTGTTGAATTGTCCACGATATTTATTTCTTGTTGATCTGTCATCCTTGATCTCCTCGTCCAATGACTTGCTTCTCCTTGCTTCGCTCCATATTTTCTGCTCTTTTGCTCACTTTGACCTATTAATAGTCACTTTGTCTTCTGCGAAGTTCACATTTCACCTTTTCTTCCTTGATCTTCACTTTCTTTACTAACCAAGGGCCAGCATGCCCCCAACACTCACCTATGACTCGTCCTGAGGCACTTCGGATCTGATCCTTCTATTTTTATTTGACTTTATAATGCACAGTGCAACCTTTTCTCTTTTCTCTATGCCTCCTCTCCATCCTTGTGCATATTTTTTTTTCTATGTTTGGTACCCATATTTAACTGTACCTGGTACCTAGACCTTGTTCTTCATTCTTTTACTAAGAGCTATGAGGCAGTTGGTTGTCATAGTACAACTTCAATCGACTCCCATTCACCAACCCTTCCTTCCATTCTCCATTCAATGTATTTAGTTGCACAACTCCTCCTTCTGTAACATAGGTGATCTCATATGGTCTGATCCAATGTATTCTAAACTTCCCAGGGTGTTTCAGGAACTTACTGTCATACACCAGTACTAGATCACCTTGCTTGAATGTCTTCGTCTTGATGTGCCTATCATGATAGGCCTTCTCTCTTTCCTTTTGTATCTGCTGGTGGAATCCTGAAATAAATATGTCTTCTTCAAGTTCAACCAACTGTGCAATCTTCTCTTGAAAAACTCTAGTATCATCCATGTTTGTGAAGGCATCAATTCTTAAGCTTAGCACCAATTATTCCATCGGGACAACAAATTCAAGACCATAAACCAACTTGAAAGGGGTCTGCATTGTTAATTTCTTGCAAATGGTTCTATAGGCCCACAATACCATTGGTACTCTTAAATCCCAGTCATCCCTATTCACACTGCAAACATTCGTCAGCATTGTCTCCAAGATTTTGTTGAATGCTTCAACCATCCTATTTTCTTATGGATGGTAAGGTGTGCTCTTACGATGGTGGACTGAAAATTCCTCAGTCAATGCTTCAACTATCTTATTGATGAAATATGTTCCTTGATCACTCATATAGATCTTGGGGCATCCAAACCTGGTTATGATGTCATAAAATATAAAGCATGCAAGTGTAGTTGTACTACAGTCCTTAACTTCTATGGATTCATCCCAGCTAGTGAGGTATTATTTCACAGTGATGATGTACCTTGCTCCTATGTGCTTCCTTGGTGGGTTTATGGGTCCCACAAAGTCAATGGCCCACTTTTAAAATGATTGTAGGCTCACTTGCGGTGCTAATGGAATTTCATCTCTTCTGGATGGTTTCCCAACTCTCTGACATACATCACATGCTTTGGAATAATATTTAGCATTTCTGTGTAGGGTAGGCCACCAAAGGCCAGCTCTCATAACCTTGTACGCAATTTCTTTCCCTACATAATGTCCTCCTGTGATGCCTTCATGAGCTTCTGCAAGGATCAATGGTCGCTCTACCTCCATAAAACATCTTCTTAGTATCTCATCAGGTCCCATCTTGTATAGTTGTCCAACTGTAAGTGAAATGTCTATAGCGTGCACCACCAGTTGTTTCTTCTGGGGAATGGTATACCCACTAGGTTCCATTCCTGTTGAAAGGAACTGGACTATGTTTGCTAAGTGGTCATCAATCTTTCTAATGGCCATCAACTGTGCATCTGGCAGGGTATCCTCCAAACTGGTGGGCTCTTCACCGTGTTCCAACCTCGACAAGTGGTCAGGGCCTTTGTTCATTCTTCCTGAATTAACTATGATCTCAAAATAATATTCTTGAAACAACAGAAGCTAGCTTCATATTCTCCCCCCAAACACTGGCTTGTTGACCAGTTATTTCAGCATGGAGCGATCTGTGAACATTTTGAAGTGTCCTCCCAACAAGTAGTGGTGAAATTTCTGGAGCGCATACACCATGGCTAATCCTTCTCTCTCTGTAGCGGTGTAATTAATTTCAGTTGTAGATAGCTTCCTACTAGAAAAAGCTAACATATGTTCGATATCCCCTTCTCTAGGTTCTACCAAAAATGCTTCTAAAGAAATAGAAGACGCATCGACATGCACATGAAACTCCTTTCTCCAATCTAGAAAAACCAGAATGGGCATAGTAACCATCTTCTATTTCAATGTGTCAAAGCTCTACTGGCATTCGTCTATCCAACCAAACTAACAGTATTTATTCAATAGCTTCTCCATAGGTGATGTAATTTGGGCATAGCCTTTGATGAACTTCCTATAATAGCCAGTATGTCCCAGTGCAATGCACATTTGTTTGACCGAAGTTGGAGGTGACAGATCAATGATAATGGCATTTTTAGATGGGTCTACCTGCAATCCCTGCTTACATACAATATGACCTAACAACACTCCAAATTGTGAGAAGAAGATGCACTTCTTTAGATTCAAAGAAATTTGACACTGCCTGCATTTATCCAACATTAGCCTTAGACATTCAATATGGTTTTTCAACAAACTAAACACAGTCCAATCATCAAAATATGCTTCTAGAAACTTATGCAGAAATTCTTTGAACGCTTCGACCACCACCCTGGAAAAGATGGTTGGGGAATTCTTCAGTCCAAATGGAATTATTGTATATTGATTATATCCCCATTCTTTGGTGAATGTGGTCTTATTGCGATCTTCCTTAGCAATCTGAATCTGATGGTATCCCAAAAATCCATCCGTAAAGGAATATACCTCCTGGCCTCCCACATTGTCTAATACTTCATAAGTGAATGATGTAGGGAAGGGGTCATGCAAATAGGCATCATTCAACTTCTTGAGATCCAGACATATCATGATCTCTCATGTCTTCTTGTCTTGTACTACCATAGGGATAACTCACTCTGATTCTTCGACAGGTTCAATAATCCCTGCTTCCAACATCCTGTCGAGCTCGATCTTCACTTTTTCCTTGTATTTAGGGTTCAACTTGTAGGGTCTCTGTTTGACTGGTTTTCCATCTGGTTTCAAAGGGATCCTCATCTCTCCCACAGGCCCTTTGATGCCCTTCATCTTAGTGAACTTGGTCAGAAACAAGTCCTGATACTTGTGCAACAACTCTGTAATCTTGTCAATGGTAGAAGCATCCCAATAATATTCGACATTGGCAAGATTCAGTGTCTCCTCGGTCCTAATATTGAATTCTTTAATCTTGATTGGTTGTCCATTAAATGGTAGCTCAAATCCTAGTCCTTCCACATCGCTTTATCCTTCTGTTTTAGTGATGTTCACCTTCCTGACATCATCGTCTTCGTTGGCATTGATGTTGTAGTAGCTTTGAAATTTTTGGAGAGGTGCAGTCCATTTGTCCTCTTCTTGTGCCATAGGGAGACCAGAAGCCTCTTCAAATACTTTATGTCTCACAATCTATAATTCTTTATCTACTGACAAATATTGAATTTCAAATAAAAAGGTGGTTACAAAATTTTGAGTCATACCTTCCCAATTTGCAGTGATGAGGCGCAGCTCCGCTTGAAGGTACCAATTGATAGGGGTCATGTTTAGCATGTTAATGAATCTTTGCACCCACTTTTCTAGAGGAATGTCATCCTAGGTGTCTTCACAGCTTCACACATGGTCCATTGGGCAGCTTCGGCCTGTGTATCGAACTTTGCATCATTCTACTTGGGCTAAGAACCGCGCTATCATTAAAGTTTGACATTGTATCTAGTCTGTGATGTTTCTTTTATGTCTCCCCCACCATCTTGTTGGTGCATATTTCAGGGCCTCATCCATTTCCAAAAATATTTGTTGTATTAGTACACTTTCTTCAAATTCTGATAGGAAGGTTTCTAAAGGGTTCAGACCATCAAATTTGGGTAAGTTACTTACTGTTGTGCCAATCCAATGAACTTCTCTTGTTAATCTAGAACATATCCCAATAGATGCTTCATACATCTGGTTCTGCCAGTTCTCCAATTCTTCTTCTAAGTCTGATGAACATGAGTTGTCACTTTTCCAGCTTAGGTTCCCATCGGCTGTAGGATTGATGTAATCCTACTATCTGGTTGTTAGTTTGTAGATGTTTTCTAGTTCGTATGTGTGGTATTCTTCTCTGATGGGCTCTGTGTATTGTTGACCCTCATATGGATCTAAGGGTGCAATGAACCTAAGGCCATATATTTCAAATGTCATACACCTTTTCTTTAAATAAACAATAGTAGAATTATTGAAGGCCCAATCAATTCCTAACAGTGCAAGGTAAGGGCAACTGTCATCAACTATCTCAATTACTTCAAAATTTGAAAACGTTCTTACTCCATTGATGTCCACAGGGACATTCTGGGTTGACAGCTTGTTGATTAGCCATCCTAATCCTAATAGGGGAATAGAACAACTTCAATTTTCCCATTAGTGCTCAAGTTTTCTTTGTCATGACATTGACCTCCGACCCTAAGTCGAGGACCACATAATCTATGTCATACTCTCCTATTTGAGAATTCAAGTGTAATTATTTATTTGTTCTCCTTCTCTTAGATAGATGATGTACTTATTTGCTTAGTGAAGGGTCTACCCTTCCTATCTCATACTCTCTGACCAAATTTTGCAGTTCTTCTATGGCTTTCCCATCTTTAAGCAGCTCTATAAACGTATACAAGAAACTGACAAGTTTACTTACCTCTTTTCCATCTCTAGGCGAATCAGACTAATCAAATGCTTGAGTCATTCCATATTTTCTTATTTCTGGTCATGTCTTTGATGAAGAAACTTGATCTGCTTTGAACTCTTGCCTTGCTTCCTCAAAGATTTGTCTTTCCTTCTTGGCATCAAAAGTTTGGGTCTTCTCTGCAACTTTCCTGATTCTCGAGTCTTATGTAATCTTTCCTTGGGTCATTCTATCCTATCCTATAGTAGTGCCTCCTCGAGTGATAACAATGACTCTAGGGTCGGCTCCATGGGGTTCTACTTTGATTAAATGTATTTGTAGGTTCTGTTAAGGTCCTCGTCTTTCCTGAAGCTTAGCCAACAATACTGGACATTCCTCAATAACATGCTCGAAGGATTTGCAATAATTGCAAGTGGTACAAGGGTTCAGACAGTCCCTTGCTAAGTTTCCTAGCTGGGCATAGTTATAATAGATTATCTATCCTTGGCCTCAACCCATACCTCCTCCTCATCCTCTTCCTCTGAATCCACTGTGAGGATTGAAGTTTCCTCTTCCTGAAGAGTTGTACTGCGTAGTATTTCCTTCTTGATGTACTTTTCCCTGAATTTTGTAGATTTATCTTGACCTTACATGCATGATATCATAATCCATACAATCTCTATCATCATTCCCTACTGCCTTACAAAATGTGCAATACAAGTTTGTGGGTGTCTGAACATATTTCTGCATGTAATAGCACTCACTAGGGTGATGTCATTTTTTGCATACTTCGCACTAGGTTAATGTGACTTTCTTCAAGGGGCTCAAAACTCTAGAAGCCAATTATTCATGGAATAGGGGAAAATGCTCCTTGTCATGGCCTTCCAATTTGCATCTGAAACTCTAGATGTCTTCTCTTTTTTCTTTTCCCTTATCCTTCTTCATGTCTTCAACCTGCAAAGACAAACTAGTCAGCTGACTCAAGATTTGGCTCATACCTGAGATGGATTCTCCCACAGGGGCTGATTCTAACTTCATGGAAATCTCCAATGCCTTATCCTATGAAGCAATTTTTCATTGCATCAGGGGAACTCTGATGTGTGGTAAAAGAGCAGCCTGTCAGTCGGCCTGTTAAGGTCTTGAATATTTGATCGAACTCCCAAACATGTTCGGCTACCTTCTGCTTGATATCTTTCATGTCTGTAATACATTGTGACTCCAACTTAGGTTTATTGAACTCTTCAATTAGCATGTTCTTGATCTCCTTTAGTGGCTTAGGCTGCGCAAGTCCTTTGACAAGCTTCATGTACCAACTCAGCACACGATCTCTTAGAGTAGTGATAAACTGGTTTTGTTTAACAGCATCATTAGTGACATTTTTAATCTTCCATATAGCCTCACAGAGAAACCAGTGTTGATCAAGATCTTCAGATCCGTCTCCCCTAAAGATAGGGAGCCTCATCTCATCTTCCATAGATCTTCCTAGGTTTCCTATCTGAGTATATGTCGAACTGCTAGTAATAGTACTCTGAGGCATCTGGTGACTCTGCTTATTCGGATTACTTAGTGTTTCTGAAACAACAAGAGGATTAATAGTACTTACTTCAGTAGTATGCACAGTTCCTGAGGTTTCTGGCTTGTCCTGGTGAAGTTCTTTAGCCTACCCTTCCTCCGCTCTAGCAGGTTCTGAATGCTCTTAGTCTTTCATATCTTCCTCTTCTCCACTATAGAAACCCTCGTCCCCATAGTTATGCTTGAACAAGTTCACAAGATGGACTTCTCTAAACACTCTCCCATTGCGCGTATGTCCAGCTTATGTGTCATTGTTGCTGTTTGAATTCTTGAACATTATCCTTTTCCAATCCAACCAATATACTGTATCTTCAATATGTGCTTTTCATGCAAGAGCATATTGATCGTCAACTTCAGAAAATGTAAAAATTTTCCTCTAGCTCCCTTGAAGAAGTATCTCTCAATTTGGTTATACGATTCTACTCTATCAACAACAAACTTGGTGATATACCCTCCAATGGTGCTATCAAACCAATGATCTACTACTCGAGTCAAGGCATTATCGACTCTCTTGACCTTCTAGATCAACACCAATGTCCAAACCATAGGAGGTCTAGATTTGATCTCAAACTGGGTATCTGCTAATCTAGCCAACCACTTAGACAACTCCTGATGGATTCCTCCAAAGAAGATCTCATGTATATCGGTGAAGATATACCTTCCTAGCCAATCCTTTGTACTCAGATTAGGGTTCTTGTTCTAGGCTTCAACGAAGTCCTTTTCTTGATCCTCTATCTATTTCCGAATCTCTATCTTTGATGGGAACCACCTTGACATTCCCTCACGAAGATTTCGGTCCCGACAATGGAACCATTTGTTGGCACAGGAGCAGACCCAGGGTTCAGCTCTAAGAGCGCACCAACAAGCCTTAACTACTAGCCCTTTCAGCAACACCTGCGAAGTAGATGCAGTCTCACCTGAAGTAGCTATGAGGGGGTTGCAGGACAAATATGTATACAATAAGGGGAATATCAAGTGGATCTAATATAGAAAAATACAATAGGCATAAATCACTATCATCTTAAATCTACTCCACACAACTACATATCTGATCTAACACAACAATGCAATTAACAATATAACAATGACAGAGATCCAGGCATCAATCACACATACAACACCAGGGATACATGGTTCACCCTCTCTCTAGGGATACATCCACATAACTTTGCTTATGATATATTAAGGTAAAGCATACAGTTCTTGTTTGCGCTCTCAGTAGCAGATCTTCTTTCTTCTCTCTCTTTATCTCCCCTTCCTACGCACCCAGCTGCAAGACTTGATCTTTGCACCCAAATGAAGATCTTACAATACCAGAAGGATCTTGTACTTAGCACTTCTCTCCCACAATACAATAATCGCTCATATCAACAATACAACTAGATCGAAAACAATATCGTACCAAGCTGACCCAAGTCCTTTAGACCTTTATTTATACATTACAATAGCTCATTGACAACCCTAGTTCCAAACCTAGGTGCAAAACCATAGATGCCAAAACCCTAGGTGTCTAAAACCCGAGGTCAACTTGACCTTCGTTTTCTGGGCTTCGCCAACCTGCCTTTCCTTTCTTCTCGTACAATGATCCAAAGCATCTAACGATGGCTTTTTCTACTTGTTGAACTATCAATGATCCTTCTTCCTTGTTGATATGTCATCCTTTATCTCCTCATCCAATGGCTTGCTTCTCCTTTCTTCGCTCTGTCTTTTCTGCTCTTTTTCTCACTTCGACCTAGTAACAGTCACTATGTCTTCCAAGAAGTTTGCATTTCACCTTTTCTTCCTTGCTCTTCACTTTCTTTCCTAACCAAAGGCCAAAAAAGGCCAATGCACACAAACATGATATAAAGGATGAAAAGGGGCCTCCTAAACTAAAGTAGGTATGCCTCACCCAAGAGGGGCCTGAGACTCCCTTCAATAGAGTGGAGGTATCATAATCAGTTATAAGGGCCCTCATTGGCTTAATAGCACAATCGGTTAGATCCCCCAGAGAGGTAATCCTCCATAAAGGTTATGTGTTGTCCGACCCTTATCTGACTCAGGGTACCTATAGAATAACCCTTGCAAGTAACCTATGTGGCTACCTATGTCAAGCAACTAGATTCACCATGATATAACCAATGCATAGGTGAGCAGTCGCAAGTTCGGTCCACCATATGGGTAGGGTAGAAAAGATAGAAATTTTGAAATAACCTTCTCTCACAGAGGTAAAAGTACTATAAATACCCCCAGATACAAATAGAACCCAAGAAATATCTCTAACTCTAGGAAGTTATTAGAGGGATATCTCTGCAACCAACTTCACATGACTTCATGCTTAACTCAGGTGTGAGCAGAGCCTCTTGACATCACCGATTACACAATGGGTTTCACCACTCCCTTGTCAGACACATACATTGATTTTAATAGCCTTGGAAAAGTTTACTCACAAAATCCTATTCCAAGGCTCTAGGTTCTACACTTGTTTGTGAACCCTGAAAAATAAAGTTGTTTCTGATCAATTTTAATTAATAAGCATTAATTTTAATGGCTTCTGTTTACTCAAGAGGTGTGATCATGAAACTAATGGTATTAAGAATCAACATATAAAAAGAAGAAAATATAAAAACATTGCTAAGTACTAGTCTTCAATTTCAAATAGATGGTAAGCTTATAAATTCAATTTTTCCAATGCAATCTCTACAATTTCAATACAGTGAAATATTTCCAAAAGAATCAAAATCAATGCAGAGTAATCAAAATTGAAAATTCCATAAGTACGATGCAAGTAAGAAAATATTTTTGTATTTTCGATATAATGAAAGGAAAATGCAAGGAATGAATAACAACCTCACAGGTAGGCCCTATTGCAATAAAAAAGATACAAGCCAAGTAGTATACCAAGAAGCAACTACTCAGACCAGTATGCAAGGACAACCAATGAAAAATATGACAAGAAAGAAGTTTGCACAAAAATTCAATAATAAAAAGGATTCCTATCACTCTATATGAACTTAACAATCATAATAGGGACCCAAGAAGACTCAACAACCAACAAAATTCACCCAACAAACACCAAAATAAGCCAAAAATACTTAAGAGATGATGTATGGGACTGTTTGAGCAACAAGCGCATATATATGCTCCCTAAATCTAGACAACTCGCATATGTATGTGTCTGTCAAGGTAAAAACCATGTATACCCAGAAAAACATTGTTAGGGCAAGGGTTAAGCCAATAAACTCATATGCAAGGTAAAATATAGGATGTCAAGCAACATGCGAGAAGGAAACTCACGAAAATAGAGAGCAAATCAAGGAGAAAAAGACTCAAAACCCCCAAAAAGGAGATCTCCCCAGCGGAGTTGCCAATTCTATTATGAGGAAAATATCTCTATGGCTAGGGGTAAACCACAACAGATGGAACAACACCTAGAAATCAACTCTAATATCAAGTATCCTATATAAATGAAGTTCTAACAAGACAAGGCTAAAATTCTACCTCGTTTGGACGTTCGAAGAAGACCATCGTTGAGCACGTGACCCAAAGCTTTATACCTGCAACTTGTCCTCAAAAAACAAGATATGCAATAATATGGTGATAATATATGATGTCAGCATATCAATTAGCATAATCCATTAACATACTTGACAAATAATCCCATGGAATAGTAATTCAAATATTTGCAAGATATCAATTGGACTAGAAAATAATACTTCTATTAAAATAATCAACAGAAGTACATACGTGACAAACTTCTGTAACAACACATATCAGAACTGAGAAACAAAGTCCCTCCAACTAGGCCTCCACCACTTCAATCCTCTACAAAGGAAAGATCATATACATGATTCAATGAGGTTCTCCATCATAAATAAGGAAGAGATTGGGGGATGAACACAAGAAGTTCATAATTTTAAGGACAAAGGGATGCAGACTCAATATTAAGTGCGATTTATCAAGAGTGTCTTTGCTCTCCAAGTTGAATTGTTGAATAAGCTTCGATATGGCTCAATTTATAACATCCTAATGGAACTAAAGGTCCGAGTCAGAGTGTTTCCAGTATATGGAAGGTTAAGGATCATGGATCTCGTGACATGGCATGGAAACCCAACATAATTTTTAATTTTTGATCCCCAAACATGATGTAAGCGGGTTGTAGTGGAGCAACTTGCTTATACTCTTGCTGTATAACTGATAGGGTGCATATATGTATAAAAATGTGCATTTTGGCTCTAGAGTGAACACAAAGGGGACTTCAAGTTTGTAGAGGGAAATGGAAGGCCATCCAAGTAGGTTGCATGGAGTGAGGAAAAAATTGTTGTAATAATAGGATCAAAGAAGAAAATGTCGCAGTAGAGGGAGTCCCATAGTACAATAATCTAAGAGGATTTAATCATGGTGGATGAAGAGGATTCAATAGAGGTCAAGGATGAGAGGGATTTGGTAATGGAGGAAGAGGACCAACCATTTTTATAACTACAACCAACTAGGACATTTAGCAAGAGACTTCCCAAATCCTTTCACGACATGCACGTACTGCAAAGCATTGGACCATGTGACAAAATATTGTCATCAACTGATAGCAAAATGACAGGAAAGAGGGAACCAAAACTAGAACTAGAACCAAAACATACAGATGATAGTTGTCGAGAAGCAGGATGATCAACCCAAAATAG
>ML802534.1:85633-117940 GCA_009831015.1 Picea engelmannii | reverse complement strand
TTGACCTTTAATGTTGTCATGGTAAAAATACAAGTCATTAGCATCTCAAATAATTGTTTATAAGGGAGAATAGACGTGTTCATGGTTTTCAAAACCTTAGAATTGTACATGTACTATACCACCCTTGGGAAATTGATACCTTATGAAAGGAATGTGTCATGGTTTAAGGTGTTATGCATGGCCTACAAGCCATACAAGCATTGTTTAGGGCCTAATCCCCTTATTTTTTACCTTGAATGTTGTCATGGTAAAAATACAAGTCATTAGCATCTCAAATAATTGTTTATGAGGGATAATAGACGTGTTCATGGTTTTCAAAACCTTAGAATCATATATGTATACCACCCTTGGGAAATTGGTACCTTACAAATGACATGTGTCATGGTTTAAAGTTATATGCATGGCCTAAGAGCCATAGAAGCATGTTTAGGGCCTAAGCCCCTTGTTTTTTACCTTGAATGTTTTCATGGTAAAAATACAAGTCATTAGCATCTCAAATAATTTCTTAAATCTAGCATTTAGAACCCAAGCCCCTAACTCTTAGTACCAAGGAATTTCTTATGTTCAGAGGCCCATCCTTGGTGAATGAAATATTAGAATATATATCCCACTCTTGGGACATAATTACTTCTACAAGGGATGTTTGATGGTCCAAGTACTTGTGCATGGTCCATGTGCCTTAGATTTTTTGTATAGGGATCAATCCCATATTCTATAGACTTGAACCATGATATGGGATAATAGATGTGTTCATGGTTTTCAAAACCTCATAATTGTGCATGTACTATACCACCCTTGGGAAATTGATACCTTACGAAAGGCATGTGTCATTGTTTAAGGTGTTATGCATGGCCTACAAGACATAGAAGCATTGTTTAGGGCCTAAGCCCCTTGTTTTTTACCTTCATTGTTCTCATGGTAAAAACACAAGTCATTAGCTTCTCAAATAATTATTTATGAGGGAGAATATAAGTGTTCATGGTTTTCAAAACCTTATAATTTTACATGTATAGCACCCTTGGGAAATTGATACCTTACAAAAGGAAAATGTCATGGTTTAAGGTGCTATGCATGACCTACAAGCCAATATATAAGCATTGTTTAGGGTCTAATCCCCTCGTTTTTTACCTTGAATATTTTCATGGTAAAAATACAAGTCATTATCATCTCATATCACTAATTTTACATGAAATGGAAAAGGAAAAACCCTCATTACCCAATCCACAAGTGTATATATCATGAAACAAAATCTATGCAACTCACATGTACTCAAAAAGTATGAAGATGTGGGGATTGCAAGTGTAGAAATATTATCTATAACACCCAACTATAGTCACATCACCATGAAGTTGTGATGATAGGTTTTCATTGGAAAGATCTTAATGTCCTTATCAATCTAGTGGCCCACCCTCTTATTTTCATCCTCTTTTGTTTTACCCTAGGGTTTCTTAGTTTGGCCCAAAAACTAAGTGGCGACTCTAGTCTCCTTTATTCCCCTCTTAGTGGTGTGTGTGTGTGTGTGTGTGTGTGTGTGTGGTTAGTCATCCATTATTTCTCTCATGACACATGTGGTAGTGCAAATCCATTCATTCAATCATTGATTTTGTTCTCAAGTCTAGAGGTGTAAAAAATGCTATAAAATCTATATTGGTTCCTAGGTTACATATTTAGGACTTGTTTCCTTCCACTAGATTGATAATTCCTATATAATGTTAGACATAGTGTTATGGTGTCTGGCAGCCAAAAAGGGAGGGAGTCAGAATCTGAGATCAAATATCTGCTAGATACTTGGTCAATAAAATAGAGGTTGATCAAAGGCAAGATATAAAACACTTCATTAGACAATTTAAATAATGTTGTATATGGGGGATGAATAGAGAAAACATTCAAACTACAATCGAGAATCAGTCTAGGATAATTCTAAGGTAGTTTTCAGAGAGAAGAAGGTGGAATATCTGAACACGTACAACAAACCATTAAACTGTAAATGAATTCTACAATACCTAATCTTGTTCAAATATGATAAGCTATAACATTTAAATGAATTAAAGGATAAAGGAGCACATATACCATGAGATAACACACATAAGGAAGCATATTCATATGAATCTTTGAGGCCAAAGTTATGGTACATCTTCTGATCTAGGAAAAAATCTATTAATCTCATAAAAAGATTACAACATGCAGTCACAAAGATATTTCTCACACCACTCGAAACCATTTTACATATTCAATTACAATATATAGAAATTCATGCCATAACAAATCAAAGGAGTCAAATTCGTGAAGGTTTTCTATATTTAGATTAAGATACAACTGAACCAAAACAAACTGCTACTAAACTGCTAACAAACTGCTTGAAATTAGGATTTAGTTTTTGACTTACTAAACATGTAAATATCATGATTTAAATACATCAAATGAATAGAAAAATTTTAGTCCTTAGAATATCCATGATAATTTGACACTTTTGCTCTAGTTGGTGATCGAATCTCTGTTGATTTGGAAAAACTGGTCACTTTCACAGTGTGTGAATGTAGGCTCGCTGTGAAACTACAGCTTTATCACTTTCACAGTGTGAGCTCGCTGTGAAATTTTTGTTCTTCATTGTTTTCAATATATGATACTATATTGCTATATAAGTGCCATCTAATGGTCGTATCTCAGGTATATGAGGATAATGAAACATGTGAAGCACATTTCTTGCTAAAAAACATTTCCTTTAAAGGAAAAATCACAAACCCTATCCCCCATAATTGCAAAATTAGGGTTTGAATCCTTGATCTACTAGTTTCAAAATATGGACAATTAGAAGAAAAAATGGATGATCCTGGACCAACTTCACCTTATATTTTTTCTTCTTGAGCCAATAAATCCAAGTTCCTCTTTGCTTCTTGCTCTGTCATTTGTTGCAGCTTCTACTTAAGTGATCTATTTTCTACCTACAGAGACTTGTTTTGTTGATATAGGTTTTTTACATGCTTGTGTAGAGGTAAGGATATTCTCACCATATTTATGTTATTTTTAAGGGCCTTTTCATAAAAATTCAAGCATTCAACAATGCCATTCTTCATTTCTTTGTTCTCTTGTTATAGGTTGACAATGACATGATTTTCCTTTTTAATTAACTCAATTTCAAATTATATGACTGATTTATATTTATTTTCTGATGGAGACTGATATTTGCTTGTTTCTAAAACTGCATGTTGAACAAGCTCCTCAACTTTGTTTGTATCTATGGTATCTAATTTCTTGGATGTAGATCTAGTTAGAGTCCTACTAAGTTTTATAACCTCTACAGTTTCAGGGGTGAAGTCAAGTCTTCTTTACGTTTTCTTAGCTTGTCTACTACCAGAGGCTCCTATAGTATCCTTAGCATGCTTTACACTTTGTTCTAATGATATCTTTCCCTTTTCCTTCTTGTTTGAGATTTCAGAGATTGTCTGGGATATTTTTTCACTTTAAGAAGGAGGATCTTTCCCTGTTTTAGGAGTACTAAAAGCTTATGAGGAAATCACTGTTGATAATAAGAAAGACTCACAGTTCATGTTTATCTTCTTAATTTCTTCTAGTACTAGAAGTTTAATGAGGGGAAAATGAAATATGCTATGCTCTATATTCTTAGTCTTATTCCGTACACACAATTTTATCAACAATTATGGAAAAAAAATACACACACTTTTTTGAATTATTTGGGCTAAGGAGGAAGGTTAAGTGTGATACATTTTCATGTTGTTGAAGAAGATTGAAACTGGTGGTCTACAAATTTAATAATTCTAAATAGGACCTTGACAATTGTTCTTAGCATGAATAAGAGTAAATAGTGTGATTTTCTTGTGTTTTCAAAACACAAAAACTTCTCTGGAATAGAAGTTCATTGTCAAGACAATGAACTTGTGTCACCCAATTTGTGTACATTGAAAGAAATTAAAAATAGGGTTTATGGTTTACATGATGAATTGATGATGGAAACAAGTGGGTTTATGAGTCATATTTGAGTCCAGAAACCCTCCCATATCGTTGAGGCATTTGAATAGTCTATCCATGTGAAATTTCAGTGCATACATAAAAATTTTGTGAAAATTTCAATGTTGGCCCTATTCATGGTTACAAGTCAATGATGTTTCCCATGTCTAGTCCTAGTACAATGTCTTTTAGTTGTTCCTTATAAAATTCGTTCGACATACACATTCCCGCATCTAGTACCATATCATTACCCCTCCTCAAATGGACTGAAAATGACCTAAAAATGGCAACCAATGTTGGTGATCCATGATAGAAGGGGTTTTTTCACCAAGTAAAGTGCCTATTTGATAGAATGTGATCTCAAGTACAAATTTGGGTTGTTGATGCAATACTATGACAACAATGATGGAATTTACGATCATGATGGTACAAATATGAATGAGCCTCTCTTGGTTTCAAGAATAATTTATCATCTATTGAACAAGACCAACCACATGAAGGTGGAAGCTCATATGGTCCCTCCCCTCCCCCTCACATCACTCTCAATTCCCCAATAGTACCCAATGTATAAAATAGAAAATAATTGAAAGAAACATAGTGATTAGATTCATGCATAGAAACTACCAAGACAAAAATTAACGAAGGTAAATGAAGTTATGTGTTTGTAAATGATATTTTTAGTTTACCACATACTCTAGTATGGATACTATTTTTAGGTTTCACATAATAATTAAACAACATGTAACAAAGGATACAAAAATTAGCATAAAACTTAAAAACATGTAATTAACCCATGACATAAGTAAATTATTTTAAGAGAATAATTCATACAAATTAAAATATATGGTTACATACCCGATCCAACTCAACATCTATATCATCCTTATTCTAAACCTTCTTCTTCATAGAACTCAACAGATGTACCATCATTCAGTTCAAAAAATATGTTGAAAGGATTGACGATATCATCATCATTATCAATGTCATTTGCGATCATATTTTCATTGATATGATCATCATCAAGATCAGCTACATTATCTCATATGCCTAGTTCATCTTCTTTTTCTTCTTCGTTTGTCAATCCATGATCTTCCAACTCTGTCTGATCTGGCCCATTATCTTCTTTTTCAATATCATCTTCTTCATGTACATGAGTATACTTAATTGGCCTTCATCTTGGATCATATCTAACAAAAATTGACCAATCCCTCTCACCTGGATACTTTGAGTAAAAGACATGTTCACATTGGCTTGGAAAAACATAGAAATCATGTCCTCTTTCAAACACTATTGTTTTAATCATTGGAAATTCATTGGCATGTTGAATAACATTTTTTTCCTCATCGTGTTAATGCATTCGTAACCTATACCATTTGATGTCGAATGGAACTAATTTGAAGGAATCAAAGTCACAATCAAGTATATCATTCAAATATCCATAGTATCTACTTTCAGATTCTAGGGGATGTCTGTCACCCCTAGAGGAAACATTGGGGACTTGGAATACTACACTTATCCCACTATCAAAAGTTTTGTTGGTTTCATCCAATTGTTTGATGCGAAATTTATGGCCATTGCACCACATAGCCTTGTGGTGTTTCAACTGCAATATGCTATACATTGTTTATCAATTGAAAGATGCATTTTCAATTGATAAACATATTTATATAACTTGGAAAGTATCTAAAAAAGACATACCTATAGTCGCATTAATATAATATAAAATAACTAAATAAAATGGGTGAATTTTCTTGCCTGTCCATTTTTCAAACCATATGCTAAATCAATTTCCTTTTGTGTAATGTTGGCATCATTGTTACGACGAGATTATCCAACCCATTCAGATAGTTGTTGTCATGATAACCTACCACCATGATGTTGTTTACATCTTTCAATCCATACATTCATCTATTCAAGATTGTTTTCAATGTATAAATGTAGTGCATCCCAATCTTGAGCAATTGAATAAAAAAATCATAATCCACCAATATTAAATATTAGTTCTAACCATGGTAAATATTAATAATTGATGAAATAATAGATATTAATATATTAATATCTATGAACATATACACAAAAAATGAAAATTTATATGTATTAATATAAATCTCCACAAGTATTAATATATTACCTATTATTTTTTTCATTCTATCTTTTCCCAACAGGTGCTCCTGATATTTAAATTTTTTGATGGAGTTCACATCCCAAATGCGATCCACTGCATGCATAGTTGGTGCTACTAATTTAGGAAGATACTGACTAATATACACCATTGGTTGATATACCATATATCCCTCCACCATATAACCCTCGAGATGTGCTCTTTGTCTAACCTAAGCCTTCAATGATTTCAATTGCCTCTCCACCATCCACATTGACCTTGTGTGTACATGTCCACACATTTAAATATCCTCAACTTGATGTATGAGGTAGTGTTCTTGTGCATTGAAAAATGTTGGAGGTAGATACTTTTTCATTTCACACATTAGACGAGGAATTTCTTTCTTCCAATACTTTATATCATCTTCATGGGTTTATTTCAATGATAACCATATACATATCATGACACAATAAAATAACATGTTTCAATGTTATAATTACATAATATATATTACATTACAAGTAAAACACATGTCATTACTAGTATAACAACAAATTGAAATAAAATTTTGCATATAAATCACAACTACTTAACTCATGTATTTTCCAAGATCATATATAACTTGTTTGACATTGTTTTTAAAGTTGTTTGGGAGAGATAGCGGTAGAACATACTGTAACAAAAAAAATGAATCATTATTTGTTTTGACCAAAGTAGACAAAAAAAAACAAAGATATTAAAATATTTATATGGCCAATAAATAAATATGTATACCAAAATTATTACCTTAATGAAGGTATGCCAATCATTTGTTTTTACCCCACCAAATTCACCTTTCTTCGTTAAGATATTATTTATGTTTGAAGCAAAACCTGTGGGAAATTTAATTCTTTGAATGAACTCTTTTACATCATTGCTTTGTTGCTCCGTTAATAACCATGGAAGGCTATTTCGTTCTACAACGTTATTTGATAGGATCACACTTCGCATTGCATGATTGGATTCCTAAATGTCAATACAATTTTTGACAATTTTTTCTTTATCCCTCCTACCATCTATGATTCGCCATAATGTTTCTGTCACAGTCTTCCCGATATGCATTGTATCAAACAAATGAGCTATTTTTATCTCCTCATAGTAGGGAAACCTCATGAATTGAGTGGGATAACATTTTATTCCTCGTGGAATCCCATTATTAACACCTTCATGATGGCGAGCTTCATCATGAAGCATAAAATAAATCATAACAATGTAAATATCGTAAAATAAATTCAATAATTATTAAAATAAAAATTCAAAAAATTACATATACGATACATAAAGAAATTATGTACCATGACGATTTCTATTATATTCCAACCTCCATAGGTGAGGTTTCATTCTTCATGGTTTTAATCCAATCTCTTCTTTCCCATTGAAAATATGTTTTTCAGTAGTACGATACCTATGGTTCTTAGGGAGGAGGTGCCTATACTCATCAAACACTACCTTTCCTAAACTTTTTGAATGATGATACTTCATGTTAGGACCACAAAATAGACATGCAAATTCACCCTTTGTTTGAAGGCCTGCAACATATGGATTAATGCCAATTATACGATGAGATTATTTAAAAAAACATGCATGATATATTTAAAAAATTATATAGTATTAAAGTGCAATAGAATGCTACATACCACAAAAATGTGTTAGTCCTAGGGAATCATGAATTTTCCATACAAGGATTCCACATAATTGAAATTTCTTCTCCCCGATTGGTTTACAAATGTCATACATAGTGATGTTGACCCATAACTTTAGTAGCTTGTCGATAAGAGGCTCGATATATACATTCATCTATTTAACTTGGTACTTACCTAATTGTTTGAAATTAAACATAATTACTACCATGATATGTATATATAAGTAAATAAATAAACAAAAGATATTATGCAAAAAATGGAACAATTAATGAAAATGTAAATAAAAAACCCAGAACAAAAAAAACCCAGAACAATAATTGTCAACATTATGTGCCCCCTCTTTATTGACATCCAAGGAGGAATGTTATTATTCATAACAAAAATAGGCGACACTGAGTAAAAATACCTAATCTCTCTTAATGGATTAACACCGTTAGCTTCCAGTGAAAGCCTAACATTACGAGGTTCATCTTTAAAATATGCCCATTTTCCCTCAATTTCCCTAAATTCATAACCATCTGTAGGCATTCGAAGAACACCATCTCCACTTATGTTCCAGGCATGTTAATCCATAAATTGTTCTATGCTTTCACACCTAAACAATCATTGCAAACATGGAATTATGGGAATATGATGAAGAACCTTTGGAGGCACCTTTTTTTTTACTTGATCGGTTTGATATCTACTGATAAGACATTGTGGGCATTCTGTTTTTGATGCATGTTGTCCATAATATATAATATGATCATTAGGACATGCATCTATAGTTTGATACTCAATTCCAATTTCTTTCATAATGGCATGCAAATATTGATATGTGCGAGGTAAAATATTTGACGATGGTAACAAACATTCACCTAACAATGTACAACATAACAAATAACTAGTTAATGTAAAGAATATTAATCGTAAATATTACATTCTTATTTTACACATCAATTAACACTAGAAAAAATATAAAAAAGTCAACATTGATGTATATGAGATGAAACATATTACATACCTTAGGATCTGTGTCATACAAGTGTTTGACAAATGATTCATAAACTTTAAGTTCATCAACAAAAATGTAGTGGAGAGAAGATTTTATCTTGAGCCTTTATAAAGTCATTATTTGTCTTTTCTAATAGAGGTCCATCATAAATACCATCATTGTTCCCATCCTCATCTGACTGAGCAAACAAATCTTGGATCATTTGATTTGTCCCATCATCTTCTTCCATGGGATCATTAACTTGATTTGTCCCATCATCTTCTTCCATGGGATCATTAACTTGATTTTTCCCATCATCTTCTTCCATGAGATCCTGATTTTCTTCATGTTCCTCAACTTGTACACCATCATTTTTACTACTACTTGGTGCAGCATTTCTGTAGAAAGTTAAGGGCAAACTCTAACTTTATAATTATAAACAATCATGCAAAACTAGTGTCTATAACAAATATTCAAACAATATATATATAATTACCATGGGATGATATTCATTCGATCCCCCATCAATGTTCCCATATTTTCTACAATGTTTTTTAGCTGTTGCTATTAAAATTCTTACAGGATGTGTAAAATTACATTTTTTTTAAGGGAAATAACATCTACCATCACCCTTTTTAACCTCTTTACTTTTTTTTCCCACATCTAATATTTTTCTCCATCCATACGCATAAAAATGCCTTTTTCTGAATCGTCATTGTTATAGCAAGATTGTCGAAACATCTCTAATTTTCTAAATATTTCTATATTTTATTTTGTCTCCATTTTGACAAACATTGACCTAGTCAATATTGACTTTGCCAAATAGTTGGGTGAATTCCAACAATGAAACAATAATATTTGTCTCGTCGCCCATGCGACGAATGTTGACCAAGTCAATATTGAATTTGTCAAATAGTTAAGTGACTTTCAAAAGTGCAATGGTAATCTTTGTGTCATCGCCCATGTGACGAACTCGGAGAAGAAAGATAGAGGTCATCTCCTAGGCGATGAACGCAGAATGATTAAAAAAAGAAAGATAAATTTAAATCTTTATCTTCATTTTTGCAATGAAAGGATACTTTCGTTGCAAGTAGTTTGTCAAAAAAATTTGAATATTTAGTAGGGCCTACATTCTGGTTACGAAATTCCTACACATTTTTTCTTATTAAACATTTGGCCACTTCGTCACTATAGTATTATTTAGATCAGAGTATAACTCTGTAGGAGAAAAAAAAGTATGGATCCTTCCATAACCATTATTTGATACCTATCCAATCAGATTCATCTCTTCACCCTTATTGCAGTCATACATATGATTTTTCAACAAAAACAAAATTGTGGACTGGACCCCTTCTCGACACCCCTACTTGGTATCTATCCTATTGACTTTCTCTCTATGCACTAATCATAGTGGTACATGTCACCAATAACCCCTTTCTGTGCGGTTCCACATTCCCCCCTATCCCATCCCCATATCCTACACTCGTAGCCAGTATTGGGAAAAATGCCTCTCCTCCTTGGCCAAAGATCATAACCAAACCTAGATTGATATTTCTTCCATTACTTCCAGTATTTCTAACCTCAACTCATGACTTTATCCACTCGAATAACTTCCCACAACCATCACTCAATTGATTGCCACTTGTCAGCAATGTCAGGATGTAGTGAACACTTTGACCACTTTGTTTAAGCCCACCCTAGATCCTTTCTCTTATTCCACACCTTATAACCCTAAAGGTCCTTAATGCTCCCAGTCCACTTATTTTCCTCCCCACCACTTTCAACGAGACTTGTATCCCCCTCGCATGGAGGTGAAAACATTTGATGGCTCGGATCCCATAGGTTGGGTCACTCAAATGGAACACTATTTCTATTGTACGACATTACTGATGAGCTAGCCAAACTAAGGTACGATGCTATCCATTTAGATCTGAAACATTGGCAATGATGAAAAATGTTCTCCAAGGGTATGTGGCTTGGACACAATTTTTTACAGAACTTTATGAACGCTTTGACAGTGGCACCCACCATTTAGGTCATTTGACAAAGTTGAAAGAATATGGCACAGTGGAATACTTTATATCTTCTTTTGAGCGATTGGATTTCCACATAGAGGGCATGTCTAATTCTTTTTTCTGAGAATTATGTATCAGTGGCCTCAAGGATGATATCCGTTCCCATGTCCTCTTGGCTCACCCTCAGAGTTGGGTGGAAGATACTAAAAGAGATAAAGAAGAACAAGAGGTTGTCTCTTCCCAAACTAGAAAAACCTCCTTTATTGTTCACCCTAAACCAATCACTCCCACTTCTCCTTCCATTCCACTAAATATCCAAAAATTGACTAGGGAAGAAATGGTTGAACACTAACTCAAGGGCCTTTGTTATAATTGTGATGAAAAATATTTTCTCGGGCACAAGTGTAAGGAACAAAATATTTTTGTGGCCATCTCTGAGGATTTTTATGAAGAATATGTCAAGGCTCCCCCTATGGATGAGTCACCTATACCCAATGACATGACTCCACCTTCCAACCCTCTTAAAGTTGAATTGGTCATTTCCTTGAATGTTCTCACTGGTTTCTATACTCCCCAAACCCTCAAGCTAATTGGTTACATTAAGCATCAGAAGGTCATCATCCTTATTGACAGTGGAAGCACCCATAATTTTATTCATCGATGCATTTCCAATGAAACTAATTGCTATATTCAAGCAGTCAATAAATTTCAAATCATGATTGTCAATGGAAGGTCTACGTCTCCAAATTGGTCAATACCACATGCAATATGATATGTTTTCTATCAAAATGGGTGGTTGTGACATTGTGTTGGGTGTCGACTGAATAAGGACTATGGGTCCCATTCTCATGTATTTTAAGGAATAAACCATGAAATTCAACTAGGAAGGCCAACAATATAAGTTCCAAGTCATCACAGTAGGTTCCCCTAAGATCATTAGCTCCCATCGCATGGAAAAGCTCCTCAAAAAAGGTCATTCTGACATTATTACACAACTCCATTCCATTCACGCCACTAAGACACCTTATGTGTCATTGGACCTCCAATCCATCCTCTACAAACATCAAGCTATTTTTTCCACTTCCCAAGGACTTCCTCCTTCCCATGGTGCTCATAATCATTCCATTCCCCTCATCCATAGCATCCTTCCTCCCAATTTTCATCCCTATCGTCATCCCTTTGCCCAGAAAAATGAAATTGAGAAAATTGTTCAAGAATTGCTTGCCGCAAGTGTTATCCATCCTAGTACTAGCCCTGATTCTTCTCATGTGGTCATGGTACTTAAGAAATAAGGCTATTGGCACATGTGTCCTAAATTTTGTGCCCTCAACAAACTCACCATAAAAGACAAATTTCCCATTCATGTCATTGATGATGTTGTGGGGTTTTTCTACCCTACGGACTAGCAAGCTAGGGCTTTAAACTTGCATGCAGATCATGACCCTTAAGAGATAACCTTTAACCTCCTACCCAAACCTAGAAACCTTTTTCTCAGGCAAACATGGGAAGGGTTTTTCTACCCTATGGACTAGCAAGCTAGGGCTTTAAACTTGCATGTAGATCATGACCCTGAAGAAATAACCTTTAACCTCCTACCCAAACCTAGAACCCTTTTTCTCAGGCAAACATGGGAAGAATCAACTAACCTTTTTATCGACGGTTGAAGTAGATCCTCCGATGAGATTTTATCCCTTTGCTGCTGTTGCTCCTTCCACAAAGCGATCCTGCAATCAAGACAAAACTACGCATGCATGCTACTGATCTACTAGAGGGTTAGAGATTAAACACAAATCAAATAACATAGATAAGACTCATGTATTTGGGACGGGAAAAGAATCTTTTTTATTAATCTCAATATGAATCAACTTACAATGATTTTAGAGACCAGCCACCGTTCCTCGATCCTGATCCTGGGCTCCTCCTCTTCTTTTGTCCTCCAACTGCTTTGCTTGAAATCTCCTAAAGATTGAGGAAAGGCTAAAGGGTTGGGACAAAACGGACTTGGAAATTTGGCAGAGTTTCTTTGCTATGATTTTTCCTCCTTGAATAGTACCCCTACCCCTCCTTTTATAGGCTAGAAGGAGCTAGGGTTTTGGACAAACTCTCAGCCATGCATGGCCGGGAGTTCTAGTTAACTGACAAAAAGATTTTCGTTCCATCAACAACTTTCTGTTTTTTGTGATTCTGAAGGCAAATGCGGGCTGTAGTGGGCCTACTAGCATTTTCCCACGGGCTGTGGTGGGCCTACTAGCGTTTTCCCATGGGCTGTAGTGGGCTTGCTAGAGTTTGCTTTTTAAAAATGGAGTTTTTAGAAGAGTTGTTCAGTAGTTTTTTGGCAAAGAAGGGATATGAGTTGGCCTGATGCCAGGTAAGCATGTGTGGTGCAATTTAGGGTTATAATAGATGCCCCCTAATGTGTGAGGTCAGAAGAGCATCTGATGGTTGAAATACATTACCAATCTTTTACCAATCTATACTGATATGCTGAATGAGTGAGCCCAGGAATTAGGAATCAGGAGGTGTCGTCTGCAAAATAACAAATGTCTCACCGAGGCGGGCATACCCATGCTCAAGATAAAATAGAACACATGGATACCAATCAAATACACTATAGATCCATGTCATTAAACTATATAAAGTGTAGCCACGAATAGTACACATCGGAACTACATCTTGAAATCAAAAAGATATACATGCAAAGTATCCATCTTTGTAGAAGCTGATAAGGTCTGATGGCTAGAGATGAGGACTTCAGAGCTCGAGCAACAACTTCAAAATCTTCAAAACTCAGGTAGGAGTGTAATATGAGTGTACGACTGCACTACCCAGAGGTCTTCGACGGCTCGTCGGGCATGGACAAAATTGATAATCTTGATGATCAGATTGAAGGCTTCAGTGATTTCGAACAAGGACTTGATTGGACGTTCAGGATGGTTGGGTATGTGGACAAGAGACACATTGCAGAGGGGTCGACTCAGGCTTAGTGAAAAACTTCCCTTGGACAATAGCACGACAAGTGATAAGACTCAGGCAGCATATCTGTTAATCTTAAGTCTACGAAGTAGGAGGCAATGCAAACTCTCCATATGTTTGGAAGAGTAACCAAACGGTGGAGGACACAACTCAATATAGTGAGCAAGGCTACCTAAGGTCGTACTACCTCCCAAAGTCTGATGAATCAAACGGACAGATGTGCTTTATCCAAGGGCGACTCATAATGCTGCCAATAAAGAAAATACTTTTCCCATCCTCTTTTTGGGGTATATTTGATTTTTTTGTTCTTTTTGAGTATTTTGAAAAGAATAAAGGAATATTACGTTACAGTGGAGGAATGAGCATAGCAAACATACAAGCTCAAGGCACAAGGACAAGACTGATGTTCTAGGAAATGATACTCAGGAAAAAACCTCCAGTGGCCAAAGGTGTTAAGACGCAAAAGCAAACTGTTACTAAGCTGGTGGGTAAAGGATGCAAGCGCGGTTGATATAACACATAATGGTAATGTCCTTCGATGTAAGTTTAACGAGCCCAGAGAAGGGAAGCTCGGTGATTTTTCATGTTTAGAGAGTCTGAAAAAGAATAAAAGGAAACTCCATTGGGGTACCTTTTTCATCAATAGTCTAGTAGGTTCGAAAAAGGGGTAAACTAGCACCGAATAGACGTCAATTCAAAACCATTTTAACGAGTGTGACAAGGACAAGATCACTCGGCTATTTTTTCAATTTTTAAGGAGTCTGGAAAAAGCTTAACTATGGACTCCATCAGGAATATTCTTCTGGACCGTTTTAACGAGTGTGAAAGAATAAGGTCACTCGACAATCTTTTCAATTTTAGGGAGTCTGAAAAGAGCTTAACTATGGACTCCGGGGGGGTTTCTTTTTTGTAAATTTAGTCCATCAAGCCCGAAAAAGGAATAAAATTATACCTGAGGATACTCTTCTAAAGAATCGGAATTCGATAGAGTATTCCTTTCTTCGTACAGTTGACCGTCCGGACCGAAAAAGGGGTAAACTACTGCCGGACAGACGTGACTTCAAATTTCAGTTTAACGAGTGTGAAAGGTCACAAGATCGCTCGGAAATATTTTCATGTTTAGAGGGTCTGAAAAGGGCTTAAAAGAAGACCCGTTTAAGGAATGTTCTTCTGGACCAATTTAACGAGTGTGAAGAAACAAGGTCACTCAACAACCTTTTCATCTTTAAGGAGTCTGAAAAGGGCTTAAAGAAGACTGCATTTAAGGAATGTTCTTTTGGACCAATTTAATGAGTGTGAAGAAACAAGGTCACTCGACAACCTTTTCATCTTTAAGGAGTCTGAAAAGGGCTTAAAGAAGACTCCATAATGGTTACTTTTCTCAGTTAATCCGGACAAGATCGAAAAGAATAAATACAGTCTCGCCGGATGTTGCTTTCGGATCTCAAAGTGAGCTTGAAAAACAACAAAGTTAGCTCATGATAGACACTTTGTGGTTCGTTGCCTGGCATTTCCTCATAAGACCAGACAAAAATGTCGTGGAACTCTTTAAAAAGATCCGTGTAAACTTGAATCTCTTCGGGGGAGCAATCCGCTTCGACGAAGACATTCTCCATGACGCCAGGGTTTCGGGAGATATTGATAGGTATCGTGGCAATGATATTCGCCATATTTCCCTCAGCATAAATATCCTGTGTAGCTAAGAGGTTAATGGGACAAGGCTGATCTCCCGTCATTGTGATAGTGAATTCTCCCGCCTCGATTCGGTGTAACTCTAGGAAGAAGTATGATCTGTGATGAAGATCATCCCAGGGTTTGTCCAAACCAGTCATTGCTTCGATTATAGCTTCATCAGAAGGCAAGACTAAGTCTAACGAATCAATGTTGACAAGAGAATCCTGAGCCTAGATAGGCTCAAGGAGTGGATCCAACTCTGGTACGGGAATTGGATCGGGAGAAGCTGAAGTTTGTTGAATCAGAGAGTATGCTACTTCAGCGGCCAACAAGGGCATAGACATTCCCACATGCCCTGTCGCATCCATCATGTCTGATGGGGAAGGAAGAGTCCACGGATCCTGAAATTAAGTCGTGCAGAACGATGAAACATGGAAAATATCAGCCTTGTGGTGAGTCGATATAAACTTAACATGACTGTGAGGAGGTGGGTAATCGAAAGTACCCATCAAAGATGGGCACAAGCCAACTCCTACGTTAACGACACTAGCTTGAGGATTATCTACCATGGGAACCATGGATGCCCCCAAAGATGGGTCAGGTCGAGAGAAGGATAACTGATCGATGGTCACTATCCGGCCTTCATGTGGAAACAATAGGACTTGGAAAATTGTAGCGACCACCTCTTGCATTGCATAAGTCCAACTTCTACCTAACAATAGATTTTAATCGATGGGGGCATCGACTACCTCTACTTTGACGCACACGGTCTTTCCCCCTAACTGTACCGGGAAAGAAGGAATGATGCCATGCGGTCAGAAAGAGCGACCATCAAACGCAGTGAGGAGAGTAGGTGACGGAGACAACTCAGGTTGACCAATGGCTTTCCAACATGCTAACGACATAATGCAAGTTGAAGCGCCCTCGTCTACCACCGTGCGGAAGATATTTCATGTAAAAGTTTTCGTGGGGTGAGCCACTACTATCTAAAACGCGACGTGGTAAGGCAAATGAGGTTTCAAGTCAGTCGTATCTAACATAATAGTTCCCAGGTTACAAGTCTCAGTAGAGCCCAAAGCAGTCAACAAGGCTTTCCTTTGAGCCGGGAAACTTTGGAGGACTTCCAAAGCGGACATAGCACAAGGGGTTTGTGACAAATCTTCCACCACAGAGTAGTTCTGGGTGGCCCTTGCATTTGGATTATGAGAAGCTCGCTTAAACACACCTTTTGGGATGCGAGTCATTATTTCACCCAACGTCTTCTCGATTTGTAAAGGAAGAGATGGGATCTTGGCTTCTTTTCCCTTTTCAGAGGCGCTTGGTTTTCTATAATCGTGAGCTCTGGTCGTAATGAAAGTGTCACTTTTCATCATATATACGTTCGCAGAAGATGAACTGTTTGGGGGAGGGCATTTTTCATGGCTGCCCCCCTTGGTACTTGCAGAGGCTTGAGTTAAATTTTGCCCATGATGAAAGGGGTTAGTCAGCACAGCTTGTTGATGCTGCGTGATGAACTTCTGGGCCTTCGCAAGTCGAGGGCATAAGTGGGTTGGGTGGTCTTCCACACATAGGTTGCACGGATACCTCGCCTTCCTCTTTTCCGTAGTGCCCTCACCAACATTATCATTTGGTTTCTTATCCCCCTTACTCTTCTTGCATTGTTTTTTATTTCCTTAAGACTACTGGTTAGCCTTTGGGTTAGTCGTCTGTACGGAGTGTACTTCCACCGTTTGAGTAGGAGGGGCAGCCAAAGCAGGAGTTTGGCTGGCCGCTGAGTTTTGTATAGATAATTGTTTCAATTGTTTAGTCAATTGCTCAGCGGGCTTGGTTTGTGCCGAACCAATGATATCGTCGGCATGTGGTCCGGCTCTCTGTCTAGTTTTGTCCAGAATCGATCGTGGTGCATCCGACAGGATGGTGTACAATAGACTAGACTGAGAGTAGATAAGCTCAAACCGTTGAGCCCTCATGATGGCATTTTCCTCGGAGAAAACCCTTGAAGTTGCGATGTCTTTTGATAACTACGGAACTAAAGACTTAAGGAACCACTCAAGTAAGAATGTTGGTGGGACGGGTACTTTGATAAGACTCTTTCAACGTCGCCACTCTCAAATATGATCCGAGATATGGTCTGCTGATGTCTGCGAGAAATTAGCTAGCAACTCTGTGCCGGCATCGTATCTCACAGGTAACTGGAAATGGTTAAGGAAAGCCATCGCTAGTTCGCCAAAAAAGGAATATCGTGAACGATCAAGCTCTATGTACCATTTCGCAGCACTCCCATTAAGAGTGCGTTGAAACAATCGCAATTGGACGGAGTCATCTTTCAGTGAGTTAGATGAACACCATAAGTGCAAAGTGGTCACGTGATCACCTGGATCTTCATTAGGCTTGGCCTCGAACTTTGGGATGTCCGAAGGAAACTTCGTCGGCATAGGAGGCCAACGCGGATCGTGACAGATAGGATCATTCAACAACTGTGTTAAATATGGCAAGTGTAACGTTGCCAAGAAAGGGAGTTTAGGTTGCTGCTGATAGCCGGGATAAAAGGGTCCTGGAGTTTGACTGGCACCAGGTTGCCAGGAAAATTTTGGCTGCTGGCTTGGGTTCTGGTAGAAACCATTGCCCTGACTAGCGTAAGGGTTTTGCATTTGAGGAGACATCATTTGCTGATTCCCCATGAAGGACATCGGATGTTGGGCGTTCATTGTGTTTGAAGGACTTTGGGAAAGATTACTCCATGCCTTTCCCGAGGGGAGAGGCATAAAGGTCTGTCCGGGGTTCCAATGGCTGTGGAAAGAATTGCCCCAGAATGACATTCCAGATGAAGGAACGAATCCTTGTCCTGAGTTCTAAGGTTCTGGTATGTGTGCCCCCAGTGCAGGAATAGTACCCTATGTCGGCGTAGACTGTCCAAAAATGGGTGTGCCCCCTGATGGGAAAGTAGTAGATGTGAAAGTGTTACTACCAAACATCTCATTCCAAACAAATGGTGACGAACCTACCGACAGAGTTTGCGCAGGTGATCCTTGACTCCCGGCTCCAAATGGACTCGTGTGTACAAGCTGCCCGACGGATTGCTGATGCAATCCACTAAGCGAAGGGGACGAAGGAGGGATATGACCCCCAGCATAAGGAAAAGCATTATAAGGGACAGGAATGCCCCCAAGTTGACCTTGCAGAGCAGCGTTAGAGCTCCCTGCCCCCAGACCCAAAGTCTGTAAAGTGGAAGAGGTGAGTGCAGGACTTGTCCCTGAACTAGGCATACCGTATGAAAACGGAGGGCCTGTCGCACTAGGTATGTAAGGAGGTGTGGCCACCACAATAGATGGCGTTGGACCACTGTGCGACGTAGTTGCAGCCGAGACCATGGTGGCCCAGACCGTCAACAAAGGCAAGTTAGGAGAAGCTTCTCCTGTGGTAGTAACAGTGATAGGAATGGAAGAATTCCCATATGAAGTAATTTGTTCCATAACTGGGTTAGGTGCTGACAGGCGTTCGTAAAATTGAATTGGCACAATAATGTCCAGCCAAGGATCAGCATTCGAGGTCTCAACCGATCCAAGATTGGCAGCTAATTCCTCTGGGAGTTTTTTGGGCTTAATGGTTTGAAACCCGGTTGCTTCGAAAGACCCTCGTTGGTCTAGCTTTCGCCTCAGAGGTGGCGGGGGTGGCTCCAGTATAACCGGCGGCAGGCCGAGAAGCCTTCGTGATCGACGGAGCTCTGAATCCTCCATTGTGTGAGAAGATTCACGACACGCTAAGGTATTCTACACGAACAAACAATAACACGCACTAAAAGAAAGCCCCTAGAAGATAAATCAAGCAAGCACTATACTAGTTGGAAGAACAGTTACCACAACCAACACTAGAGAAACTTATTGATGCAAGTGCAACTCGAATACGGAAGCACCCTCCGGGTATACTCTGCAAAGCGTTGGTCCGAAGTCCGTCCTAGGTACTGTGGTATACCCCCGCAGTCACCTGTGTATGTCCCTAGAAAATATTGGCAACTAGTTTGCCAGCACGTGAACAGCTATCAGGCGGGTACAGTCGGCAGTCGGGTAGACCACAATGAGCAGGGTATCAAGCCCGAAACCTGCCAAGGGTATCAAGAGAAAATGGTCTGGAAGACGACTGAGGACCTCGAATGAATTTGAGACCCACGAAGCTCCGTGGCAAATGAAAATGACGGAATCCCTTAACAGATCCTCTATATTTGTTCTCCGCAATGCTCGGTCCATCTTTGGAGGGGTTATCTCCGCTACCTTTCCTTACGCGACCTCGTGTTTAGCCCCTGTGTTAGAGGGGGGTCCTGAATAACTTTCCGTAACTGGACTTCTACACTCCCTAATGACAGACTCCAATGTTTGGTTTGGGTGGCCTTGGAGAATTTACTCTCCAACCTATTCCAAGGCCCTATTCTTAAGCTAGTGTATGCACCCTACAAACAGAAAAGTCTACTTGATTTTATTTATCGTTGCTTTTAATGGGATTTTTAAGTCTCAAGGTGCGAAAGTGAAACTGATGGTGTGTGATAAGACTCGAAGAAAAATGCACAAAAATGCTTGGAAACAAACTTTTCCTAAAATGCAAAACCAACAACATTTCAATGAAAGACTTCTTTTCTTTTTTCAAATTTACTAAGATTTCATGCAGTAAATAAAGAGAACTTTCGCTCAGATCTGCGAGCTACTTATACTAGATATGCACTGCAAGAACTTATGAAAAAAGACTTCTTTCCTAGCTACTGATGCAACAACACAATCTTCAAATCAAGAAGAAAATGAAAGAAAATGTTTTTTTATTTTATTTTATTGCAAAATAATGCAACAAGGAAAAATGATGACAAGAACAAAACCAAGAGAATGAAAAGAAAACTCTGGCTTAAAGCGCAGATCGCAAAAGAATCAGTGCACAAAATGCAAAAAAGAAATCAAGAAAGCACCAATTCCAACACTTGCCTAAAAACCATAAAAAAAATATTTTTTCTCTTTTGTCTTTTCTATCAAAACATCGCCTAACAAACACAAGTTAAGGATAAGATGCCCTAACCTGCTGACTGTGCAGCTCCAGACTCTCTTCCCCTGAGAGGAGCTCTTTTCATCACAGGAGGGGATGACTGCCCCACCCAATTTGAAAAGCTACCAGATAGACCCGCGACTGTCACCAAGACAGCACGCATTCAACCGCGTGCTGATCTATAACAGCACGTGGGTACCCGTGCTCAGACTTGAAGCAGCCCACGGGTAGGTATAAAATCTGAGAAAAAATCAAACACAGGCAGCCCAGACCTGAAAGAGGCCTCTGGTATTGACAACAAGGGTCTCCTAAAGGCTTGGATGCTTCCACTTTGACAGACTAGGAGAATTTGCAAAAAAAAAAGAAAACAAATGCAAAAAATAACCAAAACAATAAGGCAGACTGAAAGCAAGATAGTAAACCAATCAAGACCCAGACAGGATCCAGAAAGCCCCCTGATAAGGTAAACTTATGACAGGGAAGAGGAGACTGCCTCTTAAGCTTCCTGGGCTCTACACGCTACTGAAACCACTACAACAGGCGTTCAAACGCGGGCTGTAGAAGGTTAGGGCGCGGGTTACCCGCGGGCAGGGCTTCTACAGGTCGCGGGTACCTCAGTGTGTCCCGAGAATAAATGTCAAGCGTCAGTCAAGGAAAACTGGTATTGATAACCAGGTTCCCTACTAGCATTGACTAACAGAAAACAAATAAGCAAAGAAACTGAAACTCTACTTCTTTGACTACCCAAAAGATCTTTAACCAAATCCGGAAACCCTTAGAGTAAAATCTCCCCAGTGGAGTCGCCAATTCTGTTGTGGGGTTTTTCTACCCTACGGACTAGCAAGCTAGGGCTTTAAACTTGCATGCAGATCATGACCCTTAAGAAATAACCTTTAACCTCCTACCCAAACCTAGAACCCTTTTTCTCAGGCAAACATGGGAAGAATCAACTAACCTTTTTGTCGACGGTTAAAGTAGATCCTCTGTTGATCTTTTATCCCCTTGCTGTTGTTGCTCCTTCCACAAAGCGATCTTGCAATCAAGACAAAACTACGCATGCATGCTAATGATCTACTAGAGGGTTAGAGATTAAACACAAATCAAATAGCATAGATAAGACTCATGTATTTGGGATGGGAGAAGCATATTTTTCATTAATCTCAATATGAATCAACTTACAATGATTTTAGAGACTGGCCACCGTTCCTCGATCCTGATCCTGGGATCCTCCTCTTCTTTTTTCCTCCAAATGCTTTGCTTGAAATCTCCTAAAGCTTGAGGAAAGGCTAGAGGGTTGGGACAAAATGGACTTGGCAATTTGGCAAAGTTTCTTTGCTATGATTTTTCCTCCTTGAATAGTACCCCTACCCCTCCTTTTATAGGCTATAAGGAGCTAGGGTTTTGGATGAACTCTCGGCCATGCATGGCCGGGAGTTCTAGTTAATTGACAAAAATCTTTTCGTTCCGTCGGAAACTTTCTGTTTTTTGTGATTCTGAAGGCAAACGCGGGTTGTAGTGGGCCTGCTAGCGTTTGCCCGCGGGTTGTAGTGGGCCTGCTAGCGTTTGCCCACGGGCTGTAGTGGGCCTGCTAGAGTTTTCTTTTTAAAAATGGAGCTTTTAGAAGAGTTGTTCAGTAGTTTTTTGGCAAAGAAGGGATATGAGTTGGCCTGATGCCAGGTAAGCATGTGTGGTCCAATTTAGGGTTATAACAGATGATCTCTTGGATGAATTAAGTGGTGCCCAGTTCTTTAATAAATTTGATCTTCATTCTGGATACCACAAGATATGTATGAAAGAGGAAAACATTCCTAAGACTACATTTCTAACTCATGAGGGCCACTACGAGTTTTTGGTCATGCCCTTTGGGTTGTGGAATGATCTCTCCACTTTCCAAAGCCTCATGAATCATGCCTTCCATCCTTTTCTCTATCATTTTGTCTTAGTTTTCTTTGATGATATTCTCATCTATAGTAAAACCTGGAAAACCCATGGGGTGCTCATGTAGATTGAGTTCTTCATCTACTCTCTGAGCACCAACATTTCCTCAAACAATCTAAATGTTCTTTTGGATCCTCAGAAGTCGATTACTTGGGTCATATTGTTGGCGAGGATGGTGTCAGGGTGGATCCTAAGAAGATTGAAGCTATGTAAGATTGGCCTCACCCCAAGACTCTCAAAAGTTTTCATGGTTTTCTGGTTTTAAGAGGATATTATTGTAGTTTTGTTAATAATTATGGGAATATTGTGGCACCTCTCACTACTCTCCTTAAAAATAATTCTTTCACTTTGACTCATGCAGCTGATCAAGCATTTCAAGCCTTGAAGGTGGCTATGTACACCAGTCATTTCCTGACCCTTCTTGATTTCACAAATACCTTTGTCATGGAATGTGATGTTTCTGAAAGAGGAATTGGAGCATTCCTTATGAAAGATGGCCGACCTTTTTCCTTTACCATCAAACAAATTTGAGAGCGACATTTGGGCCAATCAATTTATGAAAAGGAAATGTTGGCTATTCTGCATGCAGTGGATCTCTAGTGCCCTTCTCTATTGGGGAAGCACTTCCAAATTAAGATAGATCATCAAAGCCTCAAGTATTTTCTAGAGAAACATCCTTCATCCTGGGAGCAACAAAAATGGGTGACTAAGCTCTTTGGATATGATTATGAGATCATTTACAGGAAAGGCAAATAAAATTTGGTTGATGACACTCTTTCAATAAAATGTGAAGATGAAGGGTCCCTTTTTTCCCTCTACTTCATTGTACAAGATTGTCTCCAAGTTGTTCACCAGGAATGGCTACAAGATCCAAAAAATTTGTGTTTGATCCAACAATTGCAAGCCAATTCTATAGTTTCCCCAGTGTACTCTTGGCACAATGATGAGATTCTCTACAAAGGCCATTTTTATTTAAGTAAATAGTCACAACTTAAATCCATCATGATTTTTTATCTCCATGCTACACCCACATCTAGGCACTCAGGGTTTACCAAAACCTATGACCGGGTCAGACATTCTTTTTTCTAGGATGGTATGAAGTAGGATGTTTGCAATTTTGTGACAGAATGTGATGTTTGTCAATGCAACAAGGGAGAAATATTCAAATCTCCTAGCACACTACAAATTCTTCTGATTCCACCTGCTATTTGGAGGGATATTTCTATAGATTTTATTTTTGGCTTACCTAAATCGAGAAATACGTTAGTCATCATGGTGGTAGTTGATGGTATTTCCAAGTATGTTCATTTATATGATATTCAACACCCATTTATCACCTCCATTGTGGCTCAAATTTTCATGGATTATGTCTTCAAGCTTCCTGGCATGCCTCATTCTATTGTTTTTTATCGAGATCACACATTCACTAGCAAGTTTTGGAAGAACTGTTAAGGCTACAGGTCACCCAATTGTATCTTAGCACAACCTATCATCCTCAGACTGATGGTTAAAATGAAGTTCTCAACAAGTGTTTGGAAACATATTTGAGTTTTTTTTCATCTGAAAGGAAAAGTAAGTGGGCTCAATTGTTACCACTAACTAAATGGTGGTACTACACTTCTTACCATACAACTACTTGCATGATTTCTTTTGAAGCAATATATGGACAAAATCCAACTTTAGTGCTCTCATACATTCCATGTGTCTCGAAGGTCTAGGTGGTTTACCAAACTCTTACAGTTCGAGAGGCTATTCTCCATACCCTCAAAGAGAATTTTCTTATGCCTTAGAATCGCATGAAGCAAAAAGTAGATCAAGTTCACTCTGAACATCAATTTGTTGAAGGATACCAGGTATTTCTTCGACTACAAACTTATAACCAAACTTCACTCAAGGACGACCATTGTCAGAAATTGGCACCCAAATTTTATGCTCCTTATACAGTTCTCAACAATGTGGGATAGGTGGCCTATCAGATAACTTTTCCCAGTCATTCTCAGTTGCATCTTATTTTTCATGTCTCCTTCTTAAAGAAGGTGGCTGGAACTACGTGCCAAATTCAAACCATCCTTCCCATGTTGGATGAATAAGGATCCATTTGGTTTCAAACACAAGCCATTTTGTACCAACGTGAGTGTCATATTCGGCATCACACCATCAAGGAAGTCTTAGTCCAATGGAAAGATACAACTCCAACAAATGCCACCTAGGAGCCAGCTACAATTCTGCAACAATTTTCTCATTTCAATTATTGAGTACAAGTTTTTTTTTAAGGGGGAGGGAATGTTAGAGACGTAACCTCCCTAACCCCTCACGTAGGTAGAATAATATATTTTCCATTTAATAAAGGCCAATATTAATAAGGCCTAGTAATAAGGAAGAATAAGTCAAATGTAACAAGACCTAATAGAAGCTTCCGCTTCTAGAAGATCTTCCTCTAGAATGTTCTTTTGGGTAGATATATTTAGTATAAATAGGAGTCAAGGGCATGAGAATTTTTTTCTTGAGTATTATTGTAATAGAGCTCTACTATGTTGGAGATTTCCCCCCCAAAGAGACAAGTGAACATTGTTTCCTATCAATAAAGGTATTATTCTGGTGTTGTGGTTTCATCTATTGTGTTTCTCCATTGATATTCTCTGCAATATTTATTTTTTTGACTATTATAATAGATATGGTACCTTACACTTCTACACAAAATAGGGAAGAAGATACCCTTGCCAAAAAAAAAGTTAACCCATGCGAGTTTGGAAAAGGAAGGAGCAAGAAAATCAGAAGAAGGAGAAATATGTGCTTGTGCAAACTTCCCTTCATGATGAAAAAAAAAGGAAATAGATTGTACATTGACAGTGGATGCCCAAGCTACATGACAAGGGACAATAAAAAAAAATTCACTTTGAAGAAAGTAAATGAAGGCAGTGTAACATTTGGAGATAATGTTATTACAAGGATAGTTGGAAAAGGTACTTTTAGTGTTGATAATGGAAAGACTAAAACATAAAATGTCTTGTATGTTGAAGGTTTGGAACATAACATTATTAGTCTCAGTCAAATGTGTGATCAAGGACACACTCTCACATTTGATTCTCAAGGTTGCGAGATAAGGAAGAAAGGATTGGGAATATTAGTGGAAAATGCATCTAGAACCTCAAATAATGTATATATCCTCAATGAGATCAAGGGAGAAAAACATTGTATTGGAAAAATAGATGAGAGATGGTTATTGTTAGAAAAAAGAATGTATACGAGTAAAAATATTTCATATTTCTTAAATTTTTTATCCTAGTCATTGAAGGAGACAATTGGTTTTTATCAGTCATATGGTCAGTCCTTCTTGTATGAGTTGTCCATTTAATCTTCTATGCTTGATTCATAGAGTCAAGTTATTAAAGGTTTTTCAGTCATGTATTATTGGTGCAAACCCCCTTCTCCCCTAAGGGTTGCTCGACCTCTTGGCCTTGGATCGTTCAAGATATTGAGTTAGATCGACTATTCAAGTCCCTGCTGGTACCCAAAATTACTATACACAGGCCCCTCTTCTCCTAAGTGACCACGGATTATGACCGTGGGTCAATCCCCTCTCAATTTTGGGCTTAAGGGATACCATGATTTCTGGCCTCGACACTTCCCAAAGTGTTCTCCTCCAAACTCTGGACCTTGTGCTGCGTGTCTTCTCTGAATTTGACGGCCCAAAATGCTTCGGGTTTCTCAACTTCGCGAAACTTCTGTTCACCTTGCGCACAAACCTTTGGACTTCTAACTTTTGAACCTCCTAATATATTGCCATGTGCCTTCTCTGTAGCCAACGATTGAGACCTCTTTGCGACTTTGTGATTTCACAACTCTCCTCTTACAATACCTCTAAACTTGCCGAACTACAAAGTGCCGAAACACTTTACAGATAACCTCCACGTAGTTCTCCTAGATCTAATGGTATGGAATAATTCACCTCCCTCTGGAACAGATCTCCTTCGTAGATTTTTTTTGTGAAACCTTAAGGATTATCCCCCTTGAAGATTTATCATCACTCTCCCTCCTGATATTTTCTTCCTTGAATTTCTCCATCCCTCATAATGCTTTCTTCAACACTTAGTCGAAATTTCATCCTATGCATGCCTCGCAACAAGTTCTCTTCCACACTCAACTTCCCTTTGTGGATGATTTCCGCACACTTTGCAACTATTCTCCAACAACTTCTCTATGACTAAAGTCACACTACTCCTCCCGAGCTTACAATTCTGAAACTCTTTCACGCACTCCTTGCAGGCGCCTATGCACTCCTTGCATACAGAAGTTCACGCTATCTCTTCTGAGCTTATGAGTTGAAACAAACTCTATCAATGCACTCCTTATGGACACTATGCACTCCTTACACTCGGTCGTGGAAGAGAAAAAATTGAAACTTATTTAAAATCTCACATATTCATACATATCGCCATGTAAATGCATGCATAAATATAAGAGCAAGTAATAACAGAGAATTGAAAATAAAATAGAAAGTCTATTGTTCACTCATTTAGATAGACAGATCAACACCACACATTTGGGACAATGTTCCTCTGTTATATTCATTCAACTGAAAATTACATACATTCATACACTGCTTCTTGGTAGATCTCAACTCTCTGCTACAATGTTCAATCTACATAATAGATTCAACAACCTATCGACTATGTTTTATGAGCAGCCTTTCAACAACCTCTACTGGGAAACAATACAAAGATTTATACAAGAGGGATTTCTGAGTTACGTCCTTCCAACTACTCTAGGCTATCCTATCAAAATAAAATCTTTCAACTACTTAACATTTATTAGAATAAATATTTGTGACAGACATATCAGATCGAACACATTGAATCTGTACTACACTTGGCTACATTAAAACAAAACACATCCTTCGATGTCTTCATGAACTATCCATCTCTTCAGCATTAAAGGTGTTCTTTACACCTCTTAATTACACCTCTTTTTAAAAGATTTACGTGATACACATTCTTCAAAATTCAAATGTCTTTAAAATGTGCGCTAGTGCACCCAAATTTCCTCCACGCGCGCTCTATTGGCAATACTCCTACATCACTTATGTAAATAAAACATCTTTTGATTGTCTTGAAGTCATGAAAGCTGATGAGAATCCATTTAGGAAGATCTTGGTGTCATGATGGTCGTTGTCATCATTAGCATAAAGGGAAAGTATTGGTTATATCTCTTTTCCTTAAAGGTCATAATCATCAAGTGTTGTGTGCCAAAAGGGTGTACAAAGGATTTTCATGTCACGTCTAACTGTTTGGGATTTATTGTCATGTGTCAAATTGTATGCTGCAAACTCCCCTAAATGTTCGTAGAAAATCAAGAAAGTACATCTTGCACTAAATCACATATCATCAAGTTTTGGAAAAGTGGTAGTTGGTTTTCTTTTTTTCAGCTCCTTAACATAATCAAGCAACTCTATAGGATCATTTTAAAAAGGATTGTTTATCATTTTGTATATTCATTTCCTTTTGCCAAGAAAGCGCTATAGATTGTTCCAGCTCGCTACGAACTATAATTGCTTTGCAGACTGATTGTTGTTGCAGACTCCTGGCACTGCCAACTATTTGTAGTGGATTGATGGTGGATTAACAACATTAAATATTGATTGGTTTGGGTTTTCTGTAAACAAGGATAAATCCCTATATAAATGTACTCTGATGGATGTCTAATTTCCACTTCTTGAATATGGATAACCATCAAACCCTAATTACTACGGATTTTTTGTTTGCTGCAAACTATTTCATATCATTTGTGTTGCAAAGTCCTTTTACTTGGCTATCTTCCACAACCCTTGTATATTAAATTTTGTGCAGACCCAATATTATTTTTTTCATGTCAAAAATATCAATTTTATCCTTTTCTCGCAACCATAGATCTATCTGCTGCAAATTCCTATTATATCTATGAATTGTATTTGTTGTATGAACTGCGAATTGAATGCACTACAAACCCTCTATTTTCTCATTTCATAAAACCCTCACTGATTTTGTTTTCAACCAGGTATAAAATATCATCTCATTCAAAATCATAGTCCTTTCTAGACCTATGAATTTGCAAACCCTTTTGACTAAAACCCTAGTCTAAAATCTATTTGTTGCAAACTTCATTTGCATTCTGCAAACTAAGAAATTGCACTGCAAATTCTTTGTTTTTCATAGTTGCCTTAATTTGGCCTATTTTGAGGTTTTAATTAGTTCTAGGTTGTCATCCTCTCCTCCCATCTCTTACTTTATGAAACAAACCCTATTTTTGCAAGTATCAAGCAGTCAAAACCTAATTTATCAGTTTTCATCATTATCTGGTAGCAACCGTTACCAGAAGAAGGAGGTTTTAGACTAAGTTGTCACAGATAGTTAGCAAAGTAAGAAAATTCATAAAGGAAAAGAAATTTTCAGGGATGAGACCCATGACCTACAACTAATAAACTTAGACCCATTTTTCAAAGATGCATTTCAGAGAGTGGGTTGCCTAGTTTTTTGTGACAAGATGCAGAGAGGACATCTTGAGGTTGCCAAGCAATTTGCACTAAATTTCAATGGGAAAAATACTAAAGTTGGTACACTGGATTTTGAGGTTTCATAATAGTCTATTTCCACAGCCGCAAAGATACTAGTTCATGGATAAACTTGATTTGAGGCCATGACCCTGAATTCTACATTTTCTAAGGAACTCTTAAAACCTAAATATCAAGAAGATAACCTATCCAAGGGAGTGCTAAGAAATCATATGTTGGAGTATTTTGATAAAATGCTCAGAGTCATCCAGAGGTATTTCACTTGTGAGCGTAGGTTTAATATGGTCTATCAATACCATATTAGACTATTAATGCACTTTAATAGAAAAGAACCCTTCAATCTAGACATATATATGTTCATAAGCCTTGATAAGATGTTAGATAGAGTTCAGGACAAGTCTAAGCAAGTGGATACGAGTGTCTTTCATTCTGGTCTGATCAAAATTCTAGTTTTGGAATATTTGAAGAAGACCAATATTGATTGGGATGTGTTCCTAGTTGCATCAGACTTTCATCCAGATGTTCTTCATACACCACAATAAAAGAGACAAACAACTATTTTTGTTAAAAATATTGTGCCTTCAAAGTCCACTAAAAAGAGGAAGATGAATAAAAAGGATAATTCCTCTCAGTATACTAATAAAATAAGTGAAGGTCCTTCACAACCTCTTGAGGGAAAAGTTCTCCTGTGGCAAAGCATTCACCTATGGGGACATCCTCTAGAAAAGAAAGGAGTTTAAAGGAAAATACACTTGTATTTTATCCACCTATTGTTGCAGAAGTTGTTAAGCCTAGAAGACCATTCACAAGATCAACATCAAAGAAACATGTCTCTATGGAGGAGGGTGCATCTAGAGCACCAACTCAACAAACAGTCAAAACCAAGACTCTTAAAAATCAAATAGAAATCATTGAGATCAAGTCTCCTTCTGATGATAGGGATCCCACTTTTAAAAGGGTCAAAAAGTAGCTGAAAGAGGCAAGGGATGAGAATGAGTAGTTGAAAAAGGAAAATCTACATGCTAAAGATTCAACTAAAGAATACTATAGAGATGGGTGAATAAATTATTAAAAAGGCAAAGCATTGGGTTAAAATATCCATATACATGCATAGGAAAATGAAGAATGTGTACAGGAAGAATAGTGCTCATCGAGATGAAAAAAGGAAGTTGAAGGAGGAATTGCAAAAATTGAAGGAACATGTTACAAAATAGAACCTGGACATGTTGGCATGAGTGTCCACTAGCAGAAGACGATGAGGCATCATCTCTGCATCGAAATTATTAGTTTTTATATGGACTTTATATGTGTGTGCTTACAACCTTAAGGAACATTTTTACATTTTCATACTATTATTATGCTAATATGATATTTTTGCAAATCATTTTTGTTATTTAGAGGTTATAGTAGGCATTATAAAAGGTTTGAAGGATTTTTACACAGTTTTGACATCAAATGACAGGTTTTGAGAGAAAAATTGACACCTGCAGGAAATTTCATAGGGCATGTTGTTGAAGGCACTGTGAGCTGCTAAACTAGAACAATCTGTAGCCTATGCAATGCAAACCTTACCATTACTTGGATTTCGACATGTAGGAGAGCTTCTAGTTGTCAGACAAGTTTCAAGTTACTCCTCAAGCATATGTTAGGCATCAAGGGACAATTGTGCCCAAGATTTAGCTTCATTTAATCTACATGCCACAAGTTAGTTGTAGTTTTATTCAATGTTGCCAATAACTCCCTAGAATATAGATTTTGTTAGATTCTATGTTGATTTCTTATTTCCACGCCTCTCTAAGGCACAGGATCCTATGTAGGATCTAGGTGGCAATTTCTAGGAATATTTTGAATGTAATTTTCTATTTAAAGTGTAATGTAACTCCATTAGAGGGTTCAAATGGTGATAGATTGAGACTCATATCTTTACTCTCAATTGTAATAGAGTTTTTCGGATTGTATGAAATAAGACTTAAGAATATTGAATAATTGAATGATTAGTTGCTTCTCTTACTTTCATATATGTGTTTCAATCTTACTTTGATGCTAGTTATTGATGAAGGATTCATCTTAGTACTTTTTCCTTAATGCATTGAATTATTTATTGTTTGTTATTGGTGCAAGTGTTATCAAAGCACTCTCTTATTGATTAGGAGGTTCCTACTTGATGATATTTCTACTGTGTATGTTTAGAATTTCTTCATGTAAATTGATGCATGCATTTCACATTTTATGCTAAGTCATATATCTTTTGTTAAGCCCTAATATTGGCTCATTACCACTTAATTGGGGCATATTAGATTAGTAATGTTATTTTATTTATGTTGGATTTAGGCCATTAGTTGTAATTTAGATTAGTAATAGTATTTTATTTATGTCGGCTTTAGGCCATTAAACCTCCTAGTCTCCTATATATACCAAGGAGACATTTTCATTTTGAATCATCTTGTACTTGAACATTTAAGTGGGGTAAAAGGAGGTTGCCCCCTCAAAGAATCTTATTCTCTGAAATTATCTCTTTTTCAAGGCATTGAGTACTTTTCCTGAGGTTTTTCTATGCTATATTGATGTTTGGTTCTTAACATATGGTATCAGAGCTCAAGGTCTTGGGGTTTCACTGCTACATCTAAGACACCGTAGTATTTCCACTATAACTTTTTTTATACAACGTTTCAGAAGGAACGGCTTGGAGGGTATTTAGAAGACGGATCAAGGTACGTTGGGTTCAAAATTTAGCTCCTGAGGCTTTATACTTTTGGAGATATAGCCTGTGCAAGATAGGGTTCTGGAATCATCCTGAAATGAGTCTTTGTAACATCTTCGCTATAAAAAAAATTCTGTAACGTTTCATACCCTGAAATCCATTGGCCATTTACAGAAATTAGTTTTTTATCTGTGGTAAAAATTTCAGCTTCTGGGTCATCATAAATTTGTATATACATCTTGTGTAAGATAGGGTATCTGACTAGTCCTATTGGCTAGTCTCAAGAAGGTGTTCCAGGTAAAACAATCATAACTTCTTCCTAGAGTATCCAAATTGGGTGGGACTGGTTGCATTAGATCGTGGACATTCTGTAGTATTTTGGGTGTGAGTTTCAGAATTTGATATCAATTATTTTGTGCGGGGCATTCTATACAAGTGTGATCTCCTGGAAAGGCCAAAAATCAGCAAGTGGTGACGAAGTTACCATAAATTCCACTTGGAACATCCAATTTTGATCAGACCTGTGGCATTGCAGAGAAGAAATATCAGTGAAATATATAAAGGAATTTTTTATACCCAGAAGGGCCGAAACTTGGGAGATATAACAGAATAAATATTGTCTAGAAGAACCACCTCAAAATCAAGACTCAAAAGTGATATTTGGCCAACATGCCACCCAAAAAGGGACCTCCTACACCAAATAAGCCTCCAGAAA
>ML802534.1:61273-85533 GCA_009831015.1 Picea engelmannii | reverse complement strand
TAGCATAGAGAAGCATTGGATTGATGCCATGAAAGAAGATCTTAATGAAGTTGAGAACAATGGGACATGGGAACATGTTCCAAGACCAAAAGATAAAAATGTGATTGGAACCAAGAGGGTTTTTAAGAACAAGTTGAATGAAGATGGACAAATAATAAGAAGCAAAGAAATATTGGTTTGTAAAGGCTATGCTAAAGTTGAAGGTATTCATTTCAAAGAAACCTTTTCCCTAGTTGCAAGACTAGAAGCTATTAGAATGTTTTTGGCATTTGCATGTTTCAAGAACTTCAAAGTCTATCAAATGGATGTCAATTCTACCTTTCTCAATGAAAATTTAGAAGAATAAGTATACATTGAATAGCTAGAAGGATTCTTATTATCAGAAAATAAGGATTATGTATGCAGATAAAAGAAAGAACCCTATGGGATCAAACAAGCTCCCAGAGCCTGGTATTCAATACTTGAAAAATATCCACAACAACAAGGCTTCAAAAGAGGAATTGTTGATATTAATCTCTAAATCAAGATAATGGGATAAAATTAGTTGATTATTGTGGTTTATGTAGATGACATCATTTTTGGAGGCAATATGAACAAAATGTGCCAAGAGTTTGCAATAGAAATACAAAAGGAATTTGAGATGTCTATGCTTGGTGAATTGTCATTCTTTCTTGGTTTATAGATTTCTCAATTCGAAAAAAACATATTCATTTCACAAACCAAGTATGTCAAGGAAATTTTGAAGAAGTTTATAATGGAAGGTTATGCACCCGCCAACATACCCATAGTCACAGGTTGTAAATTGAGCATAGATGATGAATCTCAAGAAGCAAATCAAACATTGTCTAGGTCAATGATTGGTATACTACTATATCTGGTGGAATCAAGGTTGGACATTATGCAATCAATAGGATTGGTTACATGATTTGAAGTTGCACCAAACGAAACTCATGTGCAAGTAGTGAAAATAATATTCAGATATCTAAAGGGCACCTTGGATTTCGGCTTGTGGTAATCAAGAGGTGAAGATTTTACTCTAACATCATATACAGATGTGTATTGAGAAAGAAGTGTTGATGATATGAAAAGTACAAGTGGAGGAGCATTCTTTCTGGGAAACAATATAGTACCCTGATTGAGGAAGAAACAATCTTCAATTTATCTATCCATAGCATAGGCTGAGTATATAGAAACAACAACATGTTGCACACAATGTTTTTGGATGAAGCAAATTTTGAAAGATATTAAGGTAGAATATGATCACCCAATCTCAATAGTTTATGACAAAACAAGTGTAATAAATATTTCAAAGAATCCTGTTATGCACCCCAAAACAAAGAATATTCCAATCACGTATCACTTCTTAAGAGAAAAAGTAGAAAAACATAATGTCAAGTTGGAATATATTGTCACCAAAGAAAAAATTGTGGATATTTTCAAAAAAACCCTTTCCAAAGACACATTTGAATATCTCACACAAAAGTTTTGGATATTTTCACAAAACTCCTTTCAAAAGAGACATTTGAATATATCACACAGAAAGGAGAAGCACAAGATCAGGGGGAGAATCCCTTTTCCATTGATGTTAAGTGGGGATAGTTGCAAACAGGGGGAGATTTTGTTTTCTTCCTAGTAGACTATGTGCTTCATTGCAGGATTGCCATCAATGACAAGTGGGGAGATTGTTGGAATTATTGTCATTGATGTAAAAATATTAATGATCTCATTAATTTCATATTATGGAATTACAATGAACACAAATTTTCCAAGATGGATTTATATATAAGTCTATAAGTATAATAAAAAAGAGGTGGATGTGAAAAAGTAAAAAGTGAAATGGTGGTTTTAAATCCATGGGTTGGATATTTTCCCATGGTATTCAGAATGAATTATTTAATTAAGGAACATGTCCCTTCATCAAGGGTTATGAAAAATTATAAAAAAAATAAATTCTTGAGAGAAAGTGAGTGTGTGAAAAATGGATTAGCAAAGAGTGAATTGTGAAATTACTTTCAGGCCATCTTGGCATTTTCGCGATAATGTTTTTTCTAGGAAGTTTTTGAACCCAATATTTTGTATAGATGGAGGAGAGATAATGGTGTACATGTGGTAAAAATATCATATGTTGGCTCTCTATAATTTTAGATATATTCCCTATGGAAGTTAGGGATCCTGAATGCTCCTGAAATTCGTTTCAAATAGGTCAACTTGACACTTTCGCTATAACTTATTTTCTATAATGTTTCAAACCTTGATATTTTGCAGAGAAAGAGGAGAGATATTGGAGTGCATGTGGTGAAAACATCACATGTATTTTCTCTAAAATTTCGGAGATGTTCCCTATGAAAGTCAGGGTTCCTGAATGCTCATTAAATTGGTTTCAAACATAGAACTGTGGCGCTTTCACTATAACTTATTTTTTGTGATGTTTCAGACCCTAATATTTTGTAGAGAAAGAGGATATATCTTGGTGTACATGTGGTAAAATCATTAGATGTTGTTTCATGATAATTTTGGATATATGACCTATGGAAGTTAAGGTTCCTGAATGCTCCTGAAATCAATTTCAAACAGGTCATCTTGGTACTTTTGTTATAAGCTATTTTCTAGGATGTTTCATACCCTATGATTTTGCAGATCTAGAAGAGAGATCTTCGTGTACATGTGTAAAAAATATCTGATATTTTTTCACTACAATTTTGGATATATTCTCTGTGGAAGTTAGGGTTCTTGAATTCTCCTAAAATCAATTTGAAACAAGTCAGCTTGGCACTTTTGCTATAGCTTATTTTATGGGGTGTTTCAAACCTTGAGATTTTACAAAGATAAAGGAGACATACAAAAGTAGATATGGTAAATTTTCATAATCATATTTGAAAAATTGGATACATGACATGTTATACAAGTTCATTCTTGGGAAGAGGCCCAAAACAACAAACCTTGGGAAACTTACCATTTGGAAATTCAAATTTTGGTCAGACCTGGTAAAGGTAGAAGTAGTGAGAAGACCTAGTGAACGGAAAAGTAGTGAGTAGGCCTAGTAAAGGCAGAAGTAGTGAGAAAACATGGTGAACGAATAAATAGAAAGCATACTTGATGACGGTTGGTGCAGCTCATATATTAGTGTCTCTTGCTAAGTTGGTGTTTAGCGGTGAGAATTGGTGTCTCTAGTATATTGGTGTTTGTTGGCTATGTTTTATATTCTTTGACAAATTAATCCCATGTATTGTACACTGATATAAGAGAAAAGGGGGTCTAGGGGGTACTTATCACCCCCAACCAAAAGGTTTGTGGGGGTTTAGGGGTGGGAGCCCCTAAGAAAAAACATTGGTCTATTTTTTATGGTTTTTTGCATCCATTTTTGGTGGTTTTTCAACACATTATTTTTGTCAATGGTTTTCTAATTCCGGTTAAGGAATTAGGATTGTTGATTGATCCAGGTCAATGGATTAGGAGTTTAGATGTCATAGGATCCTATATGTATATTGTATTGTAAACAATGAATATGATCAATAGAATATTAGAGGTGTGTCTCTAAACATGTTGTTGGTTTTCTCGGTTTGGGTTTCTAGGGTAAAAATCTTTGTGTAATGTGCATGTGTGCCATTGTATCTCTTATTTTTTATTAAGAATATGTTTTTATTAATTTATTGTATAAATTTAAAATCTATATCTTCTACGAAGATATGTAATATATTGGTGTATCTTTCTAAGTTGGTGCTTAGCACTAGGGATTGGTGTCTACGAAGAGATTTGTAAGACTAGGTTGGTTCCTACCAAGATTTGTACTAGTGGGGATTGGTGTCTCTAGTAGGTTGGTGCCTACAAATATTTGTAACAGTATGTTGGTGCCTACAAAGAATTATAAAGAGAAGTTTTGTGGATTTCTCCCGAAAGGGTTTCCATGTAAATCTTGTGTTCTATGTTTTGCAGTTAATATGTGATTGTTTTCTTATGGTTGATGAATGTTTGAAAAAGTAAAAAATTATCTTATATTGATTCACGCTCCCTCCCCCCCCTCTTAGTATAATTCTATGCTCAACATTTCTACCCTATTATCTAAAGGATTTTGCTCGCCAAATTTCTATGGATTAGCCTTCTTCTTCCAAATATTTTTGGTAAAGGAAAATCTACACTCAACAACCACATGCTCATAATTATGCCACCATACACATATAAATGAAATTCACATGTAGTCCAAAAATTTTCAATGAGTATATTTCTCTGTGGCTATTTTAATATTGTCCAAGAGACCTCCCCTCATATCCACTTCAACTATAAGGTTTTCCACTGTGTAGCCACAATCCTCATGGGACTCATTTTGTATGTCAAATATACATCCAAAATCTTCCCCAAACAATAACCTAGTTCACTCAGAAAAATATCGTCCAACATTCCAACATGAGCCTCACAAGCTTGACCCACACTAGGACCTTTGTTATAGGTTCTTTTCAAGCGTCAAATAATGGATGCTACTTCACCAAGGATAGAATTGAAAATCCCCAATACCACTGTTTCTCTAGTAGTTTCATTACATCCTCCTCAGAATTTAGGATAAAACCAAACCACCCTCAACATATCACATGGTGATAGAGAAAATATCCCACTACATGAAATTGATATATTTACATTCAAATCTATCAATGTTTCTTCTTCCAACTACCATCCATGGAATCAATCGATCAGTGCCAACCCTTAAAACTCCACAATCTATTCTAAGAAAAGGTGTTCTCCCACTACCATTCTCACCACTTTTGTTCACCTTTTCACAAAACGCTTTGACCTTTTCTTTTTTATGGTTGGAGATGCATGTTCCTTTCCCTTCTAATCTAGATTCTATTATAACCCTAATTTTCACAATACATGCTTACGTGGCATCAGGCCATCTCATATCCCTTCTTTGCCAAGCCATCACTGAACAACTCTTCTTAAAAACCTCATTTTTAAAATCCCATGCGCCCTGCTCCATTACTACATGCGTGTACACACTAGTTGACTCACTACAACCCGCGTGTACCTACAAAAGCACGAAAAAAGGAAATTTGCTGACAGAATACATAGCTTTGGGAAAGTTAACTATACCTTTCGGCCATGCATGGCTAGTCACTCGACCAAATACCTATATCCTTCTAGCCTATAAAAGAAGGGGTAGGGGTCCCATTTGAAAGAAGGAAAATTATAGTAGAGAAACTATACCCAAATTGGCATTCCCTTTGTCTCAACCTTTAGCCATCCTTGTGGTGCAAAGAGATTGCCAATTTGGGTATAGTTTCTCTACTATGATTTCCCTCCTTTCAAATGGGACCCCTACCCCTTCTTTTATAGGCTAGAAGGAGCTAGATATTTGGTCGAGTGACTAGCCATGCATGGCCAAAAGGTTTAGTTAACTTTCCCAAAGTTGTGTGTTCCATCATCAAATTTTTTTTTTTCATGCTTTTGTAGGTACATGTGGGCCGTAGTGAGTCAAATAGCATGTAAATGTGTGCAGTAATGGAGCAGGGCACGTGGGCTTTTAAAAATGGGGTTTTTAAGAAGAGTTGTTCAATGATGGCTTAGCAAAGAAGGGCTATGAGATGGCGTGATGCCAAGTAAGCATGTATTGTGCAAATTAGGGTTATAACAGATTCCTTCCTTGCACTAAGTAGTCAAGCATAGAGGGATTCCCTTGTCCCACGAACAATTTAAACTCTACCTATATGGTGACCTTAAATTAGATTATTATTATTTATTTATAATAAACTAAGCTTTTATGATTTAATTATATATAATTTAAGGTCTATGCTAGAATGATAATACTTGCATGTTAAATTTGTCATGATTTGTTTTTATTTGATGTTAAATCCATTATGATTTGATTTAGGGTTTATTATGTAAGATTAATTTAGGTTATCTTCATCATGATTTGTTTCAATAACATTTATTAGACACATAAATGTGAACAAACTAAATATTCTTTAAAATGCCTTTTTTATATTTAAATATGTTGGAAATGGAATTATGAAGGTGATTATGGATTTTATAAATAAGAAAGTGAAAAGTATTAAGTTATGGAGTTAGCTAAAATTATTTCTTATATTAATAAGGATAAGGCAAATTAAAAGAAATGTGTTTATCTTCAACCCCATTTGTATGACAAATTTTACATATTTGCTTATCCTAAAGTGATTTGGGTTAGTCCAACTACCAATTTCAATACAAATATAATGAGTATATGCTCATATTATTATTTAAGTTCACAATGATGGAGAAATAATTTTGATCAACCAAATTATGATTTACAAAATATTTGTAGTATTTTCAACTTTCTCTTAGTATGGTTAATTATAATCATTTATAAATTATCATAAAAAATGAAGTCAAGTTAAAAATAATAAGTTAGAAATTAGGTGTAAGATTCTTCCATGAAATTTATAAACTACTTGTCACATGCTCGATATCATCCTCCTAGAAAAAAGGACCAAATCAAAATCCATGAGATAGAATTTTCTTGGGGAACTGAGTTTGGATATTGGCATTGATCATCATAATGGGGCAAATGAACAATTAGACGCTGACATTGAAAAAAATGAGATAAATTAGCTACCAAACATGTGGATTGGGGAATCCAATCCTTTTTTGGAGGATAGAGTGGAAGAAGTGAATACAAGGATTTCCTCATCAAGAGAGGTGTTGGTAGTTGAAGTCCCTCTAGGTGGAATAAAAAGACATTGTAAAACTGATACTTCTTATTCAAGTAAGGAACTGGTTCCTTTTAAGAATCTTGATCTCGTGACTTTAAGTCACAATTATTTACTATGACTTGGTTTGCAAGAGGTTAAAAAGAAGAAGGGTAAGAAATAAAAAATTTAGAATTATTTTTTAAATCACAAGAAATGGGATGTACATTAATTATGTAATTTTAATATTGTAAATGTAGTATGTGCATGTACTTTTGTAGGTGTAATGTGTACATGTACTATTTTCTCTATAATGTGCTTTGAGAACAGAAGAATGTAATTTTCATTCTATAATTTGTAATAAAATTATTTTTTTTTTACTGGAAAAAAAAAAGTTAGAAATTATTATTACATAGAGAAAAACAAACCACGTACATTTTAATGTGTAATATGATGTTATGATAAAAAAAACTTAAGTCAAGTTAAATATAACAATTTAGAAATTATTAATAGATGCATTATACAATATAATTTAAAAAATGAAAAAAATTATAATTTAAAAAAAAAAAAAAAAACAATACAATTGTATGAGAGCACTGAAGTACATTTTCATCCCAATGAAATGCTTTGGGTCAATATATAATGCTAATAAACTAAATTGAAAAAAGTTTAAATCTGTAAGAATAAGTTAAGTTTTTTATTTCTCTTCCTTGTTGTGGCTTAATAGATGTGATTAATAAATAAGGAGTTAAAATGGATTTACAGCGTAGTAAAATAAATAAAGTTAAATACATCTTAACACTTTATAAATTCAAAAACAAAATTTTAACATATAAAAGTTTCAATTTTTTATTAAGCACCTATTAACAAAAAAACAAATTTTAAAATGATTAAAAGATTATATATATATATATATATATATATATATATAAGGAAGCCCACATAAAGTTTTATTATTTTATTAATTTTTTACTTTTTTTTTATGTTTTATTATTATTTTGATGTATTATGTTACTTGAACATCCCTCATATATATATATATATATATATATATATATATATATATAATGGAGGCAACATAATTTTATTATTATTATTATTATATTTTATGTTACATGAACATCTCCCTCATATTGAGTGTAGTGTCTATGTGCATGTGTGTGATGGAGTTTAATCAATGCTTATGTGGATATAATATATGGCTACTGCCAAGCGATGTATGTGAATTGTATTTCAATGTTTTAATAATAAAAATGTGATACCAACTGCTAAGGGAAGATGGACAAGAGATGGGGCCACAAGAGATGGGAGTGTCTAGGATAATGGCCAAGAGAGGGTCTAAGGGGGGGATTACCCATGTATATTAATTTAACCCATTTTCCTAAATTTACTATTTGAATATGAACCCTCCCATTTTTGATTGAGTGTTCCCAAATCCAATCATTGAATACATATAAGAGGGTGGGTGTGAGTGGTCACAACCCAGAGTTATTGGGCACATGGGAGTTGAGTACAATCAGCTTGGAAAATAGTGTAAGTCAAGAAAGATAAGCCACAATAGAGGGAATTTGTATGGGTTGGGACAACAATTTTTTAGTCAGTCAATTTTGTGCATGGGAAGGAAGGAGAGATAAAGAAAGACAGCTTGGAGTTAGTGAAGTTGTGGAGGGTGAATTCTAGAGGAGGTTGGAGCATAACTAGAGTGAATTGGAGCTGGAAAATGGAAGAGCCAGGTTGTCAGGCCTGAAGAGTGGACTCTTGTGTGAGTTGCACTAAAACAACAAGTGTTTGTTGTCGGTTTTCTAATAGTTTTCCTACCATCATTTTCCCTTGAGTTTTCAACTAAGAGATTCCTAGCTACTTGTTTCAAAGAGACCCTGATAAACAAATGGCACATTCCTTAGGTTATCCCTGATAAATGGATGGTACATCCCTTGGTTTAACCCTGATAAATAGATGGTACATCCCTTGGGTTATCCCTAATAAATAAATGGTACATCCCTTGGGTTATCCCTGATAAAATGATGGTACATCCCTTGGGTTGTCCCTGATAAATGAATGAAGCATTCTTTTTGTTGGGTAGATCTGGAGGAAGAGAGATGGTAGAAAAAACGAGATAGTTGTAGGAGAATACTAGTTGGGTTATGAGTTTTATGAGCTGCGAGTGGACTGTGAGAGATCACCCTCTTTTGTGGATTAGTAGCCTCAGCTCAGGTGTGACTAGTTTTTGAGATTTGGAACAGTCAGCCTATGGTTGGGTGGAACGTTCGTCCCAAGCAATTGGTTGCACAATTCTTGTTTAAAGATAATTTTTTTACCTTGTACTAAGTTATTTACATGTGTTATTGTTGTGCATGAACTCTACGTAAATGAGAATGACTTATATGTTGTTGTAATGAGCGGTTAACTTCATTTCATGTTGATTATTAGCATACTTTAGATGCATCTATTTTATGGTTATAAATAGTAGCTAAATCTGTTTTAAATTTGTAGTTGTAAGCTATAGGAAATCAACCAACAGTAAAATAACTACTTTAGTTACCAAAAGTTTTGTTATCTACATCGTAATGTCCCTCAGTTGGGTTGGGAACATTACATTATGGTATCAAAGATGTAAAAAAGCAGAGTTTTGTGTGGCATGGCCTAGCCTGGGTGTCAGGGTACATTACAAATTGGTATCAGAGTTATAAAAAGAGAGAGTTTTACATGGCATGACCCAACATGGGTGGTTGGGTGCATTACAAAGTGGTATCAAAGCCTAGTTTTCAATGATCAGCTTGGATGGGCTAAGTTAGCATAACACTGAAGCACAAACTTGTAGAGAATTTGTTTCTGGAGCATGCCTGCAACTAGTTTTATTAAATTACTATAGTAAAATTGAGAGAAATTTCATGGGTAATGTGAAGAACGCCTCTTTGGAAAATTAAAAAATAACCAAAATCGAAAAAAAATGGGTATTTTTCTGTACGATGACATCAACATGACATGGAGGCCACGTGTCAGCTGACGTGATAGAAGAAAGACGTGTATTTCCATTGTGGCAGGTACATGTCATATGGGATGACAATTGGCAGGTGATGTGGAGCCATGTGGCAGGCCAACTGTCAGTCCCACAAAACTGTAGTAAGATCTTGGAATTTGTTTAATTGTTAAGCTATCGCGAGTCCACGTAGATGGAAAAATGATTAAGTGTTGAGACTTCTAGGATGGACTTATGAAAGGAAGTTTAAAATATTATGAGTTTGTGAGTCCACATAGATGGAAAAATGGTTATGTGTTGAGACTTCTTGGATGGACTTATGAAAGGAAGGTTAGAATATTATGAGTTTGTGGGTCTACGAGTTCGTTTAGATGGAAAAATGGTTAAGTGTTGAGACTTATCGGAAATACTTATGAAAGGAAGGTGTTGAGGGATCCTAAATACCTTTATCTCAATAGAAGGAACCAAACTTGCCACGAAGGCCCAATTAGAATTTGCATCATTTGATGGTGGAATGGTTCTCCAGATATTTTGATCCAACCAATTTATCGATGGGCTTTATGTAATGATTGACAGGATATCTTCTTATGAAAGTTCCTCCTTCAGTTTAAATGTTCTTTTTTTTTGTCTTTTTTTTATTAGATAGGTTTGATTAAACAATATGTGTTGATATAAACCAACTGGTAAGAGGGGGGATTCTTAACTTTGAAGAAGGATGATCTTGGGATAACCCTAGTTCTCAAGCATGCAGACAAGGATATTCACACATGTGAAAAGCCTAGTACTAATACATTAACTTGCTGGTATTTCAATTATTGACTTAGATACAATTATCAAAAGAAAACATACATACAATAAAATGATGACAAGAAAAATAGTTTCCTTATCTCTAGCATTAATCACACATTAACACAATGATTTGATTTCATCATTAGAGACAAGAACTAAAAAATATTGAAATATCTAGCTTATCAATAGATTCAGAAACTCTTACTCATTACAACATCCATTCATGAAATAAAGTTGGAAGTAAATTCTCCTCAAATCCAATCACACAATGCCTTTGATGAAAAACAAAATCTTGTCTTTGGTCCTAAATAGGACTTCTCAATTAAGATAGTTCATAAATAGTTCCTTACAATTCCAAAAATGAGTGTATTTTCCAAAACCATCGACCTCTGCTAAAAGGTAAATCCTCTTATTTATAATGAATCATTAACTAAGAATAGATTCTACAAGTGAAATCTAAGTAAAAACAAATATCGCCACATGGCGCTTTCATCTCTCTGTCTTATAAGAATCATAAAACATTTTTACTGAAGTGGATGACTCTTCTCATACTCCGACCATTTGATGAAGAGTTCCTTGCATGTGTTGGCACACGGGAACCTCTGTTGCTCCATAGGGGCTGAAAGGATTTCTTTCACTTCTACTGCCCATGCTCGGTACTTGACTATTTTGACACTTAACTGCTGCAAAAATGCTCGAGCCTTAATCAAACACTCCACGAACTGTTGTACTTCACCTGGAGCCATGCTCACCACCTTTGTTATCTCTATTGTCCATGTCAAGTCTTGTTCTGCATGTTTCTTGACTATGTCATGACGGTCGACAAAGTCCTCAGGTGAGCCAAATTTTGGGAGGTCGATGTCTTTCATCTCCCGATTAATATTTTCCCAACTCTTTTTGCAATCAACCCATTTATCTTGAATCCCCCGTTGAGGTTCCTGGGCCATTTTCACCCAATATTTGGCCTCTTTCCTGATCCAATCTATGTTGTTGTCCCTCAACACTCGAATGTCATGCTCTTTCACATCTCGTCCCTTTTTAACTGCGTTGATGTAATCAATCCTTTCTACTGCTTGACGAGCGTTCTCATACCACCTTTCCACATCCTTGTAGGTCGCTAGTACCATAAGGGTGTATTCTTGGAAATCAACTATACCTACAGTGAAAATGTGTTGTTCATTTTTGAATTTGTCATAGGCATATTGAAACTCACTTCTCAAAAACATTATGCCCTGTGTGGATTCCTGATAGTATTTTTCCAAATGGCGCAGATGTTCCAAATCCTTAAGTGCAATGACCAACTTGTTTTCATCCCTTCTTTCTCTATCCAATGTGGAATTTGTAAAGGCCATTATTGTGACGATAAGTTCATATGTCTTGGTGTGTTTAGTGATGAGAAACTTCTCCTGTGTTGTGATGAGAATCGAGATATCTAACACGATCCTCCTCTTTTTAGTGGTTCTCTTCATGATGACCTTTCTCTTCATGTCATAGGCAATTTCTTGGATGTCGGTGAACTCATCAACATGTTAGAAGATTTGTTGTTCTCCCTAGGTCAGATTATTTTCCAGGCTCCCGAATGCGTGTAATTGTTCTAAGATGGGTTCTTGAACTTCTTCCATATGTCATGATGACTCAACCTCCATTTGTTGTGCATCAGATGATGCGACATTGGTTGAAATTGAAGATCTGGGGATAGGTCTGGTACTTACTTGGTAATCAGTTGCCGATGTGTCGATTTCTTGCTGCAAAACTTCCTCTTTTTGACCTCCCGATACCATCTCATCCCTTGAGTTGTCCATTGGGGTTCCTAGCAATTCGAGTAGCTTAGTTTCCAAGGAACTTTCGACCTCATGTTCTCTCTGTGAATGGATCTGAATCAGAGCATCGAGACCTAGGGTAGATGATGTCTCAGGTTATTTTTCCTCTATAATATATACTAGAGTCACCAGGGACACGTCCGAACTCTCCTCCTCATCATAGATGGTTATTAATTCGAACAAGAGGTTTGGTACACATGTCCTACCTAGTTTCCTCTTTATCTTAGACTGGGTTTAAATTTCCCCTGGTGATCTGATCTGTTGTGGTGGAGCTTCAGGGTTTTCTGTCTCGGTGATTTCTTCAAGTTGTATTGGCTCTAGGCCACTTGGCTCTCCTCCACTTTTGATTGGGTCATCAACGGGAATCCTTGACATCTTTACCAGATCAGGGTCATTTTTCAATTGATCAATGATTCTCTATGCCCCTCTAGTGAGAACAATCCTCTTCTTTGTGCCTCTGTAGTCTCTTCCACTCTAATTTATTCCCTGGCTTTGAGGGCCTCTTGATCTGACTACTCTATTTTGTTCACCTGTTCATCCATGCTCATGGCCTTGAACCTAGTCATATTTTGGTTGGCCATCCTCTGTACTACCTCTTCCTAGTCTTGGGTGCACTCTGTGAAAATTTCATCCTCAAATTTATCATGTGCCTATGGAAAACATGATGATACCTGTGAAGCATGTTGGAGGACCATGACTTCAAGGTCATGCTTGCATAATTGGTCTATTGGGAACCTGAATTCAATTTGTCTCATCCTTTCTTGTTTATCTTGAGAAGTTTCCTTTACTAGATAAACCCCACATGGAAACCATAGGGTATGAAACCCTACTTCTTTTCCTTGACTAAGTTGGCGTTATAGCCCTGTAGGATGGTCTGATAGCATTATTCTCCTACAATGATTTGATATGGGACATGAGAGGGGAGTAGATGCAATGCTCCAGTAGCCCTGAATACCCTGATATAGGTTGAGTGTTCATCCAAATACTAGTGGCCTACCTTTGCTACCATTTTCTTGGCTACTACGGATAATCTTGGGAATTCATTTTTAAATATAATAAAAATAATACGAGTGATGAATCCATTGCATATGAATGCATATGATTTTTTGTACCTGTTCTCCTAGAGTATTCTAAAATAAACGTGAACAAGGAGTGTTGGCCCTCGACTGAGTTTTGAGGAAACCTTGGTCAGGTTTGGACCACTTTTTTTACTTCAACACATTGGTTGAGAAAGGAGTGCCCAGATGGTGCTGAGATCGAGGATCTCACCAGTTGTGTAGGCTATGTGGACCCACTGAGAGGTTCTCTAGGGTTTTTGGAAAGGGTTATGGGATGTTGACCCATGGGGTCTTACCCATGATTAGGCCTTATTATAAGGGATTGTAAAAGTATAAATAAGTAAGAATGTATTGTAGAAGTAGAGTGGAAAAGTGGTTGAGTGCAAGAAGTTCAATAAGCTTTGTGCAAGGGAATGTCTATACATTAGGACTTTGTGCTTGATAGAGAGTTGGATCTATTCCTTGACCTAGTTTTGGAAGGAGGATCTAGTGCCCATTGCATAGATCTCATGTCTGATGCAAAGCTTGGCTTTGAGGCTTAGTGCACAAGAGTCACTAAATGTAAACTATTGATGAATAATAAAGGAGGCGAAGCAGTTGGTGGACGTATCCCCACACTAGGGTGAACCACATATATCTTATGCCTTTGGTTTTCTTTGTGAAGTGTTGTTTATATCTACTCATTTCTCTGATTATTATGTAAGATAGATAGATATGTTGTTGCTTAGTGCTTACTTGTGTTAAGGGTAATTGAATGTTAGATCTAACTCAATACTAAGTGCTCAGGATGTATAATAATCTATGGTAAATGCAATGATCTCTATTAGGGTATGTTCTCCAATGTTAATAAAGATAATAAACTAATACATATCACCTTCTAAGTGTGGCTAGAATACTCTATGAAGTGTTGCTATCATAGATCTGTGTCCTAGCTTGGTTACAAACACATGTGTCTTGTACCCCCCCTGCTTCTACCTGGGGTGAGACTTCGCCTTCTCCGTAGGTGTAGCCGAAAGGGTCGGTAGGGGGGGGGGTTTTGGTGCACTATTAAGCATTGAACCTTGGGTCTGCCCCTGTTCCAACAAATGGTTCCATTGTCGAGACCTGAAATTGTGATTGCTGGGAACTGAAGTAAAGAAAAGAGAATCTCTATGTGTAGATATGTTGTTGAAGTGTGAAATACTCTACTTGTCTTGCGAATCTATTTTCTAAAAAAGAAACTTGATTTGAAGAAAGAGGTAAGATCCGAAAAGAGGTAAAGCTTTATGCTTTGATAAGAGTAAGATAAGTGAATTTTTTTTTTTGAAAGCATGAATTTAAGTATGTTTAATAGATTTTTTCCTAGTATGAAGGCTAGGGTGCAGTTGGAAGAAAGAGTTGATTTAAGTAAATTTAATGGAAATAAAGAAAGATATGTTATTCCTATACATAGAAATAATTGTTGGACTAATAAATGGATGCAGGAACCTAGAAGAAATTTTTGCAGATTGCAGATCCAACATCATGATCCTAGTGTGTAGTATAGAAGAGGTTGGGGAACATTTAAAAGAAAAACAGGATTGAAATTGTGTTATAACTGCAGAAGGTCAGGACATATTGCTAAGGAATGTCCTAGTACAGGTCCTATTTGTCTTTGTTGTAAGATTATTGGTCATGAGGTTGAGGATTGTCCAAGGATGATTGCTAAATTTGAAAGAATGAACATGAGACAAGAAAACTATGAAGAAATTCAAGAGACTAAGAGAATGTTAGAGAATTATAAAGAGAAAGAATCAGAGAAAGCTCAAACTATTTTATTACAGTTGAAAGAAATGATGAATGTTCACAAAGATGTCAGCTTACTAGATATCCTAAAAGTAAAACACCACATAAGTACAATAATAGAAGACTTTGACATAGACTATGTCTTGGATGAAGAAACACAAGTGAATATTATGACATACGACACTTGGGAATTTTGGGAAATCCTACTGTGATACCTTTGTTGGGAAGGATAGGCTTGTTTAAAGGTAAGATGATAACTTTATGTGAAAGATTTACTAACGTACCTATTATTGTTCATGGAACATCGTCTGAAGAAGAATTTGAAGTCATTAAGATTATTGGGGACAATGCCCCTTTACCACTTTTGTTAGGTAAGACTTGTCTTGAGAAGGATCAGATCAGAAGAAAAATAGAGGAAGAAGCTATAGAAAATAAAAAGCAAGAACTAAGGGATTTCATAGTTGGAAAAATAGACTGACTAATAGAAGAATGAGAGGATAAGTCGAAACAACAGAACAAAGTAACAACATGGGAGGCACAAAAGGAAAGAGAATTAGTTGTCAAGGTTGAAAGAATGAAAAAATATTTGAAGGACCTATCTATGCAAGAAAGAAGTATGCCCACTCAGGAAGTGTTAAGAAAATGGATATTAACTTCAGACCCTTTGAGGGCACAACAACAGTGCAAATTCACTATGCTAGGAGAAGATAAGAATAAGAATGGAAAGAGGATTCCCGAAATAGTTAGAGAGACTCAGATCAAAGGAATGAAGGAAAGGAAGCTCAATAAAAAGAAATCCAAGTTGGAAAAGATACAAGAAGCTACAGAGACTATATGGAAGACTTCGCAGACTGGAACCTCACAGAAGGCAGGTTCGTGGGACTTGAACCTCGCTGGAACAATAGGACCACGTAGAATAGGACTTCTCCCTAGCGAAGTTATATGACCGTTGGAGGCACCCTGACCATTAGAACAAAGCTCCAGAATGGTTATAAAATGCATTTGTGGGAAGATGGATATCTCTTGGACATTGAGGTCATGCCATAACGAAAATATTCGCATTGATGGAAGCATTCTTGCTTGTTGGAAGAATATGTTATGAGGCCCTGCTTATTCAACCCATTGGTCGCCGCATCGGGACCACTTTTTTCCACTCATGATTAAATGATCTAACAAATAATTATCTAAGTGTCAAGCTGTGTTATCAGAAACTAAACCTCACCATCTATTTGTCTACCCCGCTTATCCATTCGCCTACCCCGACCTATCTGTTTAAAAGTGAGAATGTCGTGCGAACCTTGTGAATTAGAGAAGTATATCGAAGAGGTGCGAAAGAAGCTAATGGAAGACATACCCTTATCTGAAGGTGTCCAGGCATCATTGACTAGGGTACTGCAGGCTTCCCCTTCCACTCGACGTCATTCTATTTGTGTTAACCTCGGATTAAGCAATGAAGTAAGCATCGCGATGATTTGGATAATGCGAAGCAGATCTCGTCCATCCTACCAGAGTACATTCTGCCTTTGGCTGGCATCATTAACTGTGACAACATCCCACGAGATTATGAGTACACCTTGTTCACCGTGTATATTCCGAAACAAATATGCGTAGTTGGGAGTCATTTAGGATAGATCCTGCCGCTGAAGAAAAATGACTTCAATCTAGGCGACATGAAGAACTATGGTATGCTAGCACCCCATCGATACTTGATGAAGTAAATTGGGAAGAATCCTCTCCTCATCTCCCAACCATGGATTAAGGGACTGGTGCAATCTACCATGCTAAATGTGATGAATATTCCCCATTTTGGCTGTCACCAGAAGGTTAACGCTTGCGTTAAACTCCTCTTGTCGTGCTATCATGGAGGATACCTGTGGCTCAACCAGAGGATTACTATGGATCTAGTGTTTATCCACCATATTATAGGATTAAGAATGAAGGGACCTGAACCTCAACAATTTTATCTATGGAAGGCCTGGGACCGCTCCCGGGCACAACGCATCAAGGAATCTTATGGAGAAGTCAAAAAAGGAAAGCGAAGTTACAAGCTAGTCTCTATATAGAATGGAACTATGTGCCTCGCTTACCAAATCATAGCTGGAAATATAGTAAGGAAGAACTACCCCACAAAGGTCACCAGGTTCGTGGTGGACCTCGCATGAAAATGTGTGAAGGGAATGTAGATGAACTGGGTGAGCTATCTCGTCAATGAACTAGAGAAAGACTACTGCAAAGCCCAGGATTTGGGATACAAATTACACTATAGCTGGTTGATCGTTTTGATCACATTTGTCACTTGGAAAATTCTTGAAGGAGCCACCTTTCCAGAGATCGAACCCTTAGAGCCATTGGCTGCTCAGTTTTCTACCTTGTGGTACACCAACGACATGACGAAACAGTGGTAGTCCAATTCTGTGTTTCATGCATACTATCAACAACTGAAGGTTTCCATTGATTCATTTCCATGCATGACACCACGCACCTTGCACCAGTACATACCAATAGAAAAGTTACACGTAGATCAACATTTCATTTATATTACTGTGCGCAGAGATGAGAACAAGGAATAATTACAATCATACTACAAGATAACAAATGAAGACATGGAGTAGATCACAAAGGAATGGCCAAAGGAATTTCTTGTACCTGTCACTGACACAGAAATCTCTGACACTGACACCATATGAAGCCCCATTGTCACCCGAGTTGAGCATGTCAGACAGTCTAGTGGGACGAAGAAGAATAAGAAGCAAGAAGAATTCTAGGATATAGAAACCGATGAGGAGAACAAAGCCTCTAAATAAAATGGATCTGGCTCGCTAGGAGGAGGAGAAGATTAAATATATGGAAAAGGAGGAGGGGATGAGAAAGGAGGAGGTGAAGCTACACCATCGAAAGATCCCCCTACTAAAATAGTAACACCACAGAAGAGGAAGGTTTCTCCAAGGAAACCTTCAACAAGAAAGAAGATGCGAACTAATAAGCCCACAAACATATAAACGCCTCATCAAGGATCCAGAGCTAAGAAAGTTGGAAGTGAAGTTATAGGACGTGCAACAACAGGCATTTTTCATGCAGGTGTAGATGAAGCTACTCACCATAGTTGAAAGAATGAAGAGATCTGAGGAGCAACGCACAATACAACAACAGATAACTGCCCTCCAGGTAAAGGTAATGGAAGTCACACAAAAGCTGCAACCTGTGCAGGACGAATCCTGCAAGGTGTTTGAAGAAATTGATGGACAAGGATCACAATTGAACCAAATGGTTGCATCAGTAGAACAATGCTTGGAAGGGTGTATTACAGAGTAGACGATCCAGGAGCTTGCTGAGCAGGAGGCCCAGGCGAAGCAGCAAGTTGAGGCAACTTGAGTTAATCTCGAGGCCTTCGAAGAAGCGTTGTCCATACCTAAGTGACTCGAGACGTGTCACAGGTGAGTGTTGGGGGTCTGTTGGCCCTCGATCGCGTTTTTAGGATACCTTGGTTAGGCTTGGACCACTTTTTGGACTTCGACACATTGGTCGAGAAAGGAGTGCCCAAGAGGAGTTGAGATTGTGAATCTCACCAACTTTGCGGGCTATGTGGACCCAGTAAGGGGTTCTCTAGGGTTTTTGTAAAGGGTTATGGGATGTTGGCCCATGGGTTTTTAACCATGATTAGTCCTTATTATAAGGGATTGTAAAAGAATAAATAAGTAAGAATGTATTGTATAACTAGAGTGGAAAGTGGCTAAGTGCAAGCAGTTCGATAAGATTTGTGCAAGGGAATGTCTGTGTGTGAGGGAATTTTGCTTGATAAAGAGTTGGATTTGTGCCTTGACCTAATTTTGGAAGGAGGATCTGGTGCTCAGTGCACAGATCTCCTATCCTATGGAAGATTGACTCTGTAGCTTAGTGCACAAGAGTCACTGAATGTAAAATATTGATGAATAATAAAGGAGGTGAAGCAGTTGGTGGGAGTATCGCCACACTGGGGTGAACCATGTATATCTTTTGTCTTTGGTTTTCTTTATGAAGTGTTGTTTATATTTTCTCAGTTCTTTGATTATTATGTAAGATAGATAGATCTATTGTTTCTTAGTGCTTACTTATATTGAATGTTAGATCTAAATCAATACTAAGTGGTTAGGATGTATAATCATCTATTGTAACTGTGTTGATCTCTATTAGGGTATGTTCTGCGATGTTAATAAATCTAATAAACTAATACATATCACCTTATAAGTGTGGCTAGAATACTCTGCGAAGTGTTGTTATCACAGATCTGTGTCCCAGCTTGGTTACAGACACCTGCGTCATGTAACCCCCTCTGCTTCTACCTCGGGTGGGACTTCACCTACTCCGTAGGTGTCGCCGAAAGGGTCGGTAGTCAAGATTTTTTTGGTGCATTTTTAAGCATTGAACCCTGGGTCTACCCCTGTCCCAACAGGGAGCTCCATGAACATGCTAGTTTAAATTCATGCTGGCGAAGGCATTTCTTGCACAGATGACATCGATAAATTACGAGGCCATGTAGAAGGCAGGTGCTTCCCCTTCTTTCAGTGTCTGATCCTCCTGTACACAGATGCTTAATTGTTTGGAAATTATCGCTCCCCATTTGAAGTTACTTCTGAATATTACCACTATGTATGCCAAGGGCATCCATGCATCTAAAAACTTGGAGCAGTCCTTCTCTCCATATAGTCAGTAGATGAGAGCCATAAAATAGATGTATGGCTCCCTCAAGTTAATTGTCCCATACCATCCATTTCTCCAGTTGGTAAACTTCTTGTCCTCCTTCCACCATGAGGCCATCAACCAAATAGTGTCGTGGAATTCATATAACTTCACCACGAAGTTTGTGTTTAGTCACTCCTTTGGGTCTATGAGCTTGTAGTATTTATGGACTTCTGTCAGGAGGAAAAATCCAACACACCTGACATTCTCATCATTGATTAAACATTTATGTGCGTCTGTATGGTCGATTAGCCACTTCAGAACCTCTATGCAAGGGAAAATCGTGGTTTTGTTAGCTACCATGTGAAAATATAACTATCTGATGTTTAGGAACACCTAGTCAACGAGAGCCCTTACATTCGGGTCATTGTGTGGGATATAATACAGGTACTCCTCCTGGTTGATTATGTTTAAAAGGTCCTTCCACTATGGAAGAATTACTTTGGATCTGGTGCTTGCTTCTATATCACTGAATACCGGAGGTTGGACAAAATATTTTTTTTGTTGAGGTTTTTATGATTGGTTCTGCTCTTGGAGTGTATTCCAACTGCCTCCTAGTACTAGGATAAGAACCTTCACCTATTTTAGCTTCCTTTAGCTTGGGTTCTCTCGATGAGTGTATAGTGGTTGGATTTCTTGACGACATTTTACCTACAGCTAGAACATACTTTATAGACCATGTAAAAAATTAGATGCATATATAAATCACGACCATTGAATTGACAAACTTGAACACATACCTATGCTTCTTTTTTAACCTGGATTTGATAATTTGAGAATCAACACAGTTTCGAGGCGCTTTCTTTGCTCCTTCAAATGCTCCGAAATTAAAACTTGTGCGCAGAATGAAATTGTTCAAATTCGTTCTAGAGATTTAAACAGGGATGAACTTATCTTGTCACATCAACCATTCAATTTCGGTTATGAGTGTAGTTCTATTAAATCTTCTTCCAGATCTTCAAAGATGTTTAAAATTAAATTCAATCATGGGTTGACGATGTGGGTGCAGGTTGTAACGTGTCCTATCTATGATTTTAAATTTGTGTTGTTCAATCAGTGCCCAAGGTAGCAACAAATATGGGATGAAGCATTAACTAGTTTATTAAATGCCAGAATCTAATCGTATCTTGTGTTCAAAACATCCCATCGTTTCACTAATCCAGCTGCTGAGTTGGGGGTCGAGGTTATGCCTTGAACATTTTTTGTTAATATCGTCTTGCAAAATCTCTGATGCCGAATGATTTTTCCACATAGAGATAACGTGGCAAGGATGACTTGGAGGTGTGACTAGGACACGAGAAAATTTAAGACAACTCAAGAAGAAACTAGATTGTATGACATCCTAACATGATAAAGACACGTGGCACCTGACACTGATGTCGTCATTTACTCATGGTAATCAAAATCGAGAATTTTCTTAAGCTACACATTATAAAACTCGATCCTATATTGTCGATGCCAAAAAATATCAAGGATCGGCGATCGATGATAAACCTACCCAAGTGCTCCCGGATTGACACTCTCGAAAAAGTCCTGATGCTGAAAGTGTATTGGGGATCCACGATCAATGATATTTTTATTTCCCCGACCCCAAGAATGTGCATCGGTCATCAGCTATCGACGATTTATTTATGAATTTTGTCAATATCTATTCCTCTCGTATTTTGCTGACACTGATGGGGATTGGATATCTCCTAAATTTTCGTGGTGAATAACTTATGCAAATCAACTGTGCCTTCAACCAATTTTTATGGGGCTTCAATGATTAGTGAAAGTGTGTGGCCACTTTTCCTTCTTGCATTTTTTCGACGTTGAACACAAGTGCGTCAGTCGGGATGTTAATTGTCGATTCTTAATTAGAATTTCAAGTTCTTTTAGACACACGGTTTTTTTTATCAAGTTCAAACATGTCTGACTTGATCAATAAGAGACATGAAAAAAAAACAAAATAAACCATCCCCCAAAGTGAAATAGATTTAGACAGTAAAAGAACAACAAGTGGTACCCAAAAAGTGATAAAATTTCATAAGGCTTTTAGGGTGTGTTGAGCACTCAACAAATGACAATTTACTGGGTGAAAGAAGAATCTACGTTCCTTCCCTGGGAATAGCTGATGCAAGAGCTGGTTAAGAACCTAACTGTTTTTGTTTTTATCTAAGTTTTTTCCATCCTTGCATTTAAAATTCCCCCGGTTCATGAATACGGGCCCACCTATGGAATTTCAAACTTCATTCCACCTTCATTCCTTTTGACCATGAACCATGCCCCCTTTTGAAAAGAGTTGAGTAAAGAATTCACTGGCACCAGGCCTTTTAGTTATCATCATTTACTTGCTACGGTGTTACTCTGCTGCCAGCGAGCATCCATAGCCCTGACGGAGTCACCCTAACATCATAGACCTTACTCCGCTGCCAGCGAGTGTCGATAGCCCCGATGAAGTTATCTTCATACCCTCTCCTACTTCATGCTCATTTGATATAATTGATTTATTTTTCGAAAAGATACCCTGAGCGAGTGGGAGAGGACGACATCTATTATCTACAAAATGAGATGGTTAAGGTGAAATTTCTCCTAACTCTATCTTGAGGCACATGTGGTCCTTTCCAAAAACCATCTTTCCCTTTAGGCTTTACCAGACCACTAGGAAGACGCTTCATCATTTGCGAAGGTTGTTTTTTCACAATGGTTAGATACAAAACTAGTTTAAGAAAAAATGCAATTTTGCCCAAGATTTCTTGTGTTGTATGTAAGCATGAGTCAAGAATAGAGTTTTCTACACCGTATTGACTGTTAGAAAAAACAGGACCGCGGAGAAATAAAATAAAACAAATGTAGAAACAAAACACAGAAGACACACAATACAAGAGAGACACAGATTTACGTAGTTCACCCAGTGTGGGCTACATCCACTAGAGAAATTGCCAGGTCCTTCCTTCATTATTATCCAGCAGAATGAAGGGATACAACCTACAACAAAACCCGTTGTAACTTCCTCTTCTTTCTCTCACAGTCTCCTCTCTCAGAATACAATATTCACCATCCATCCATAGCCACTATACATTTCCCTCATAAAAGAGGGTTTCCTTCTAGGGAAAAAAACCCTAACATAATCTCTACCGTTAGATCTGCGACCTTATAATGAATGCTCCAGATTTACAATGAAATTACAATATACTTTTACAAGGCAATTTTTTCTTCGGGGGCTTCGCCCCCGAACCCCTGCTTGGGGCCCGCTTGCCCCCAGACCCCCCAGTCAGCGAGATAGCCCCCTTGGACCCCACAGAGGGGGTACCCCCCCTCCTGCACTCCTCCGCGTGGAAGAGTGTACATACTTTTGGGGTGTAAATACTCCATGGGGTATAAAGAAGGTTGAAAGCAAGGACCTCTGAATCAGGAAGATAATCAAGCTCCACAACCAACTATCTCCCACTTGGAGACTGATCTCAACAAATCCACCGTTGCTGTATATGCTGGACTCTGAACCTTCTTGGACCTAGCAAATTTCTCATTTTCATCTTCATTCTTGAAGACCAACTGAAACGGAGCAAGAACTCAGTTTCTCCCTGGTTACTCCCTTTGTTAACATGTCTGCAGTATTCTAGCTAGTGTGTATCTTTTCAAACTTCAATTGTCCATCTTCCAAAGTGGATTGTATGAAGTGGTACCTCAACTATATATGCTTAGTCTTCGAATGAAAGGTTGAGTTCTTTGCAAGGTGAATGGTACTCTGACTGTCACAATATAACCTGTTGTTCTCCTGCTTCTTTCCCAATTCCTCCATAAACATTTGTAACCAAATCATCTCCTTACTAGCCTCTGTAGCAACAACATACTCTGCCTCTATTGTTGAAAGTGCAACAACCTTTTGCAGTTTTGAAATCCAACTTATTGTTGTTCCACCTATAGTAAAAACATACCCTGTGGTGATCCTCCTGCTGTCTTTATCACCTGCCATATCTGAATCAACATATCCTTGTAGAAAAGTGTCTAAACCTCCAAAACACAAAGCATGTGTAGTATTACCTCTCAAATACCTGAGAATCCACTTTACTACTTGCCAATGTTCTTTACCTGGATTGTTCAAATACCTTCTCACAACTCCCACTGCATGTGCAATATCTGGTCTTGTGCAAACCATTGCATACATCAAGCTGCCAACTGCTGATGAATATGGGACCCTGGACATGTATTCTATCTCCTTCTATGTCTTGGGACACATTTCCTTAGTTAATTTGAAATGGCTGGCCAAAGGTGTACTAAATGGTTTTTCATTCTGCATTCTAAACCTCTCCAAAACCTTCTCTGTGTACTCACCTTGAGACAATGTCAGTTTTCGATTTTTCTTGTCTCTTGTTATTCTCATACCAAGGATTTTCTTTGCAGCACCCAAATCCTTCATCGCAAATGAATTGGATAATTTCTTCTTGAGCACATTTATATCCTGCATATTAGTCCCTGCAACAAGCATGTCATCTAC